>JAQGBY010005261.1:0-14966 GCA_034698785.1 Mycogona germanica | reverse complement strand
CAGATAACAGTTCCAACCAAGCACACAATACCACATACTATTACCGGAATAATATTTTCAATATAAAAATAAAATAATATTAAAAACCATAAAATAATCAAATAGATATTTTGAAAATGATTCTTTTTCAATTTAACATCATAACTGTTGTCAAACGATTGAATATCAAAATTTTTAAATAAAAAAAAAACATGTTGAGGCACCACTGCATGACGTTATAACAACTGTATGACGCACGTAAAAATTCGAATTTTTCAAAATGTGAAAAATGTAATCGGAAATCGGAATATCGTGTGTTATCGCGTACACGAAAATTTCAAAATGTCAAAAAAGCTCAATTTATAATCGAAAATCGTCGAAAATATAAAAAGAGGCAGAAGGTAAGAAGCAATGTACAAGTGTCGAGTACTCGAGAGGATAGCGTTAAATTAAATTAAACTGTTATTTTACGTATGCGTTTATCGCGTGTCATCGTGTGAACTTAAATTAGCCGGTAAATTGAATAAATTAATTTTAATTTGTAGTTACTATAAACACAGGCAAAGCCGGGTAACATTCTTGTAGAATATAATAATGCGACATGGTGTGCAGATATCCTCGTATAAAGCAGAATAAATGGATTGTCGGAAAAGCAATCAATAATCTGTTCCTTAGATCCACAATAAACTAGAAGTTAACTACGAAAACTTAATTATACGTATTACACATATCAGGTGATCACAGTATGATATCGCGGAAATATTACACTTATAGATGGAATGGAATAATGGAACATTTAGATATCCTCGTATAGTGCTCAAAAACCAAGTTTCGGCGCAGAAGTTCTTTTACAGCAGAAATAAAAAATATATTATTACTCGTACTTTTTTGTTTCTAGTGCAAAGTGTTGATATTTGTGATTTACACGTAAAGCAGTGCAAAATTAATATGATCTAATATTTTCATTTGTTTTAAAAACATTCTTTAAACAACCGCGTAATGGTGTGTGCCATTTGGTTTGTATTTAAATGCGGAATCCGTTGTTACATGTATTTCTCATACTCGTTATATTTGTTTCTAATCAAATATTTTCTTTCTCCATTTCAGCAAGGCAAGCCAAAAACGTACAGTATAAACAATATCGCCCCCGCTTCCAAGACAAAACATCAGGCCCCGATTCGTTCAAGCACCACAACAGCAAGGTCGAAACTGGTCCCCGAAATCGTTGACCCGAGAGATGACCGTGATGACAAGGAAAACGCCAACCACTGCTTGCTGCACCACGACCAACCACACCTGACCTGCCGTGACACCACCGAGCACATACCAG
The DNA here is from genome assembly GCA_034698785.1 of Mycogona germanica. Classification (NCBI taxonomy): domain Eukaryota; kingdom Metazoa; phylum Arthropoda; class Diplopoda; order Chordeumatida; family Chordeumatidae; genus Mycogona; species Mycogona germanica. Next base: position 13,657 of record JAQGBY010005261.1, on the reverse strand, counting down.
GCGGGACCACCTTCCTGAAAGAGTTGACACATGATTCGTCATGCCGTGTGCACAGCAGCACCTTTGTTGATGGCTGTTGTTCGACCGATTCCTTCTCACGTCTTGTCATCCCTGAATCGATCGCTGATGAGAGTTGCGAATTGCCATTGACTGAGCAAGCCATGCCCAGAGATCTGAAAACGACTTCCAGTGACGAGGGGACCATCTGTGCCCAATTGATCAGCCAGTTAGAGTTATCTTCGAACCACGAGTGCCAAGTCTCCACCATTCTGAAAGAAACTAATTGCCACCAAAGTAGAGAAACTATTGAAGACTCAACCTTGAATATCCTAGATGGCCGCCAGCTGCGGTCATCATCGGCCATATTTAAAGATAAAATGGGTCATTCTGAAAAAGCTGTTTCAGTTTCTACCATCCCTACCCATAATGACCACAATAAACTGTCAAATGATTTTGACAACCTTGTTGATCACTTATGCATTTCAGATGGTCAACATTCGCATTCCTTTGGCAGTAATGGTGACCAACAAGCGATGGAACCAATTTGTGGTCGCACTTCCAACTGCAAAAAGTCCAATGATGATTCCAGTCTGTTACCAAGTACCATCATTAGCATGCGGTCTGGTGACAACCTCATCTATTTGGATCCAGAGAGTAATGAAAAGCTGGCCACCTATTCGCTTCAAAGCAGAAACTATACTAAAAATACTTTGTATCACAGTTCTCTCCAGGAAAAGTCGTATATTGTTGATTCCAGTCATGGTAGTGACACACTCATCTTGGCTAGTCTGGAAAGTAGTGAAGAGAATACTACCTGTCAATCTCAAATCAGCAACCAATCCACATCAGTTTCAGTTCAAAATTCCACACATAAAACCGATAACTGTTTTATTCCCAATCAACCTATTTTGACGCCCTCGCCCAACTCAGACCACGACCTGATCACTCTTGGTGATGACGATCGAAAGTCTATGCCCCTTTCCTTTTATAAAAAGTCTAAAAATATCTCCAGTGCATTTGACAATACTGACGTTAGCCTACACAGTGATGTAAGTGTCAACCCCGAGCAAGAGGCATCATCTAATTCGATCCAAGATGGCCCTTCTTCCTCCTTCAAACACCCATCCAATTACACAAGAGCAAAGAGAGATACCTGCTGTTCCTACGCTGCCAGACTCAAACTGATAGGTGGTAGCTCTTTGTTGGCAAATGACAGCCTCTCCGGACGCCACCCAGTCAATTACAGTAGATCAGAGACGGTCGCTACAAATTTGTGTAGCTGCTCGGGGAACGAGGCTTCCGAGCTGGCATGTGACAGCATCACTACCATGCAGTCAAAGATTTCAATGGACATGAGTCGCCGCAACAACACCAGTGACTCCAATCTGTTCATGCTGACACAATGTGGTGAGGATGCTGTACAGGATCACCGTGGTCAAGTGTTGACCCTGTGCGGGCAGAATCGGCCTCTCTCATTCTCTGACTGTTTGGAACCAGGTCTGCTGGACACGTGCGAAAAAATTGGTGAGGGAGTCTATGGCGAGGTGTTTCGCATGGCCACCGAGGGGGGCGGGATGGCAGTCCTGAAGGTCATTCCAATTGAGGGTAACTTCGTGGTGAATGGTGCCCCGCAGAAGACGTTTGAGGACATCCTACCTGAGATCATAATCACTGGCGAGCTCAGTAAACTTCGTGAGGGTACCATCAATGCATGTCATAGCTTTGTTAAGCTGGGTAGAACCATGTGTGTTCAGGGTGCATATCCATGCCCAATGTTGAACGCATGGGTGCGCTATGATCACAGAAAAGTGTCAGAAAATGATGACCCAGTAAAGTTCAGTGATGAGCAGCTGTATGCCGTTTTTGAATTCCAGGATGGTGGTGTTGATCTCGAGCACTATCAGTTTCAGTGTGCCTCACAGGCACTGGGAGTATTTCTACAGCTGGCCTGTGCCTTGGCAGTAGCCGAGCGTGAACTGGAGTTTGAGCATCGTGACCTCCACTGGGGTAATGTGTTGATCGCAGCTACGCCTGACACACACTGTCAGTTTGTGATGGACGGCCATCACTTCCGAGTGGCCACCCATGGGCTGGCGGCGTGCGTCATTGACTTCACACTGTCCCGGATCAGCCGTGATGGAATGGCACTTTACTGTGACGAATCAAATGACGAGGAACTGTTCACTGGCACTGGTGACCACCAATTCGAAGTTTACCGCCTCATGAGGAAACACAATGGGTAGGTTCTCTCACCAAAGTATGACTTGTAAAGTTGTACATTTAACATTGGATGATCCTATTATTTATTAATAATTTGCTTATGGCACTGCGTGTGTTAAGCTTAGACAATCTGTTTAAATGAATTAATTTTTATTTACTCAATATCCGTATACTTATAATTTCCACCATAAAATACTGTATCTCTGTATTGTTTCAAAGTTTCTCACCGTTGTAAAGTTAATATTGGGTTATCCTGCGATGGTAAAAGACCAAGCCCTTGTCATCTACTTTCTATTCACTCTAAATTTATTTACTTTTAACTCGATCTAAATTTGATAATTAACATTTTTATTTTATTCCATTCAATTACAACGGTATACTGTCAATTAAATAATTGTCTATTGTACTCCTAATGCAATCTCACCTTATTCTCAGTTCACCCTTTACTCTTAAATTTTCGAAAACCCGTGCAGATTTCAGTAGTTCCCAACAATTTTTCAAACCGACGCTTCACCATTCAGGCAGTCGGCAGTTGTCTATTTTTATATCGTTTTCCCTGAAACAGGGTGAATCTGTAATACTGTAAATACATCTTAATTTGTTTCTAGTGCAATTTTAAATTCTCATTTTTTTGTAACCTCTCTGTCTACCTCCCGCTCTCTTGCAGCAACAACTGGGAACCATTTCGTCCGTACACCAATGTGCTGTGGCTGTGGTACACCTTAGACAAGCTGGCCAATCACAAGAAATACAAGGCCTCCCGGACCGCCACCCACAAACGGGCGATGAAGGAGATGTGCAATCTGCTGACCACACTGGACACCTACAAATCGGCTGTTGCCTTCATCCTGCAGGTGACCAGTGACACTGACAGTCTGTAGTTATTTCCTGTAGAATTCTGACAAGATACTTTTTAAACATGAGTCTCCATTAGGTTTGTCCTAATGGCCAAAGTGTCACATAAGATTTGGATTATTAATGATTTTTGGTAGCACTGCTTGATTTTCAGTAGACAATTGGAAGTGATGTCATCCAAAACTTAAACAGGAAATGGGGTCTCTGTGCATCGCCAATGACATATTGAGTATTGTACTAGGGGCTAGGGATTGAAATTTACAGTCAATAATCTCTCCGGAACCTCATATCTCTCAGTTGTCAGAGACAAGACCAGATGCATCATGTTCGTGTCATGATCAATCAAGTTTTGGTTTCTATATTTTCTTTTAAGCAAATAAGCTTTTCTCATCTATACAAAATATGGTAGACGTTTGGTTGTCGACAAATAAATCAAATGAGTGACAAAAGAGCAAGCTCGCAAATAACACATTCAAGAGAACAAAAAAGGCAAGAAAGATTATCTTTAAGCAAGCTAGTGGAGGGTAGGCTTAGAAACAAGGGCTAGACAGTGGGACGTGCAGATCACTAGGTCGTCACCATGAGAGAGCATTCATAAAGCGCAGCGATTCGAAGGGGCTCTAGTGTCTAGCACAAGCTGGATAGGGGGACATGGATGTGAAAAAAAGCAAAGCCAAATAGGATTGGCAGAATACAGACTTATAGAGGTCAGGGAGAGTCGGTTTATACAGTAAGAGATTTCTATGTCTCCCTAGTGCCACTCACAACCATGTGTAGCAGTCCTTTATGGACATCAGCAGTGGTACTTGAGTGGCTCGCCAACATAAATACGACCCGTCGTGGCGCAGTTGGTTTATGACGGACTGCGGTTCGGCGGTCCCGGGTTCGATTACCGGCGCGGGCTTTGGCTTTGGGTACTGGTGAAAATGTGCCTCTCACATAGTGCCTAAGCACCGAGAGGGGTACAGAATCTTCCTGTTGTGACCCGTCACTTTAGTGAATTAAAAAAAAATATATATGTCAAAACTGGAACACAGTAGTTTAAAACGATATTCGGTTGGTAATCTCTTTCATGGCGTGACTTGGCTTCGGCCCAGCACATTCATTAATTCATGCTTGACTTCAATAGTCATTAGGTTGTCTTATAAGTAATAACTTAGAAACATAATAAAACTTCAAGTGTTGTCACCCACGAAAATAACTTAAAATGCAGTTAAGATGTTCCCAGTGTTGCCAGCCAGGATGATAACTTAACCCTTTAGTAATGGATTTTTCGAAATCCACACCCTCAACGTGTAATTAATTTTTAGTTATTACGATTTTCTTTTTAAAAATCATATTTTGAGAACCGGAAGATGTGGACACTTGACAGTTGGTAATTTGGGAAGGTCACAAATGCAGCTATAATATTTTAACTAGGCAGATTCATAAATTTTAATTGATGGCAGCACAGCTCCAGTACCAGTCCAGCAATGCAGAACGGGCACTGGAATCATGACTCCTGCATGCTGTGCCGGAAAGAGGGCATCCAGAAGCTGGTCCAGCAGTTCCCAGGTGGTGACCCCCTTCATCCGGCACAACAGGCTAGAGTCACTTCTCTGGCCGCCAATGCCGGATAGGGCCTGGAGCTGTGACCAGCTTCGGTTGCAGCCTACCTGCTTTCCAGTTCATTTCCGATGCACTGTTTTAACACTCACAATATCCAGGGGGTCCGGGCCAGCACTAATTATCCGTGGTGCTGGTGCTGGGCCACGGAACCCCTGGATTCAAAAATGTGGCCATGCTGGATGGTTAAGGGGCGAATTTGGCAATTGTGCTGCTATTGGACGCATATACACTTACACGCACACTTTCACTAAGTTTTAAAAAGGTTTGCACAAGGCTGGCTTGTGTGGGAAAGAATATATAGTCAGTTCGTCCCAGATTCAAGAGATAAGGGAAAGTCATAAATCTATTAATAAAGGTGAATATCTCAGAGTTGGTGTCAAAGAGTCTGTCAGCAAGAAAGTGTGATAGCAAATTACTCATAAACATTGTTAGAGAAAGATGAGAAAGAAGATGAAAGCAGACATCCTAATATAGCTGCAATTTGAAGGCTGAAGGAGGGGTTTGGCTTACACATAAATCTTGTCTCCCAGCCAAGGGCAAGCTTGGCCTTAAATAGTGACCATTAGAACCTGTGAGATGTGTACCAAAATTAGGCACTGGACACTGAAATGAATGTTGGATTCACTCAGTGTCCACACATCCTCATGGAATGGGGATGTATCCAGGCATCCTCATGGAGTGGATGTCAGTGTTACCAGATAAAATAATGAAAAATTGAGGGATTGGGGCTCCAAGACTCCCCCTGATGTTGACACTGATATGTCATCGTATCAAATGCAGGGTGGAGGATAGAACATGTGGGAAATCCTTATGGGGAATCAACAGAAATGAGAACCCATGTGGGAACAGTGACATCCACTCCATGAGGATGCCTGGATACATCCCCATTCCATAAGGATGGGTGGACACCTGAGTGAATCACAGATACAATAATGAAAAATTGTGAGGGATTGGGGCTCCAAGACTCCCTCTGATGTTGACACTGATATGTCATATCAAATGCCGGGTGGAGGACAGAACATGTGAAAAATCCGTATGGGGAATCAACAGAAATAAGAACCCATGTGGGAACAGTAAATCCCTGGAACCGTAATAACATAAGGAAACCAAAACAAAGAGCAAAAACATGCTCAAAAAAGAAAATGGCAAGGTAATTAAGCAGAGAAGGAGCCATTATGAAACATCCGTCACAGGGCCTGGTGATAGTTGCTTTCTGCTTGATGGGAAGGCATGTGATGGACATGGTGCCTACACTCCTGGAAGTCTGTTAGTGAGGTGGTCAAGAGTTAATGCTGTTGTGGATGCACTCCCACAACTCCATAGCCAGTTGCCATGTGATCAGGTAACGTTTGTTTAATTCATCAGTTGACATAACATCCATGGGTAACAATAGATAGGAAGAAGAACGTCTGGGTTATATCAATAAAATTTGGTTTGTGTCCGGGACAGACTGAAACGAGAAAAATGAACGAGAGTGGGCGAAACACTCTTCTAATATAATAGTAACCTATTACTTAAATGAAAAAATTAAACTAGAACCCCAAGGGAACTGACACTACAGATAAGATGATGACGATACACATCAACAAATTTACCACATCTCCCGTGGAAAATTAATATTTATAATTACCCAAGGTAGACAGTACCAGTTTCACGCACACCACTGCGATCATCAGCTGTCTAATGGTGAAAAATAAAATTTGAAAATTCGAAAATAAAACTCGAAAATAAAATATACAACTAGAGCACCTCTGATTTGATCGCACCCACTGGTAGGGTGCGACCAACTCGAAGACTGCAACAATTACGAATCGAGTCCGAAAGAGTAAAATACACACAAAACAGGCCAAGGGGGAAGGGGAAACAAGAGAGGTGAAATAGTCATCGAAAACATCTGGTCAGCTAGATAAGGGTTGGAGGTCCAAGTGGCGCTCCAGTGCATTATTCTTGGGAGAAAGCTATCACTCGCCATCCGACTAGGCTTTATGGTCTTTTCTAGGTATTTACCCCATATACCTAGTATCAAATTGGTAGGTAGATCATCGTGCCACTGGGGCTGCAGGGCCACCTGGCACTGTCCCAGTGGTTTGTCATTGGCTCCCTGTAAATACCCAATTTGGTTGTAAATATATGACAATCACACTTGCTAATAACAAAATGTTGTTGTTGGTTGTTGGGCCTCAGGAGGAACACTAGAGTAATGAAGAGTGGGGTGTACACAGTCCGTGACCCCCCCCCCCCTACTATACTCTTGGTCCGTCCCCTGCCACCTAGCAGTGTGAGTCACTCAATGCCTGTTGGGGACTTACCATGGTAAATCAGTGTCAAAACCTGGCTACCCTTTTTATGTCTGCTGGTCCATCTTGGAGGTGGAGAAGCTCTGGCCTCTTTTACTGGAAGATCTAATCTAATTTTAGCATCAATTCCAATGTTCCATTGGACCAGTCGACCATTCCCTTCCCATGTATGTTGAGCCGAGATCTTGCTCTTGCTCTGGACCTGCCTAATGTTCTCAATGATATTAGCCTAGTTCTTTTTTTGTTTGACACACTTGTCCTGTTGTCAGACTTGTCCTGAGCAAGCAATTTATTTTGCAGGCCACGGATCCTCTTGGAAGCTGCATGGTTCAATGCCCAAATCATGTTACTCTGATTGGTGAATTTTTCATTCTGTGACCTTTGCATTTTGGAAATTTTCTTTGAAGCTTTCTGGTATGATGACTTCAGGTTTGCGAATCCAGTGGCCGAAGTCGCAGAAGAGAAAGAACGGTTTTGATGGCACACTCGGCGCAGTCAAGCAAATGACGTCTGGTTCTGTTGGCGGGGGGAATGCCTCGAACAATGCGTGTAGGGCGAATACGATGTCGCCTGGCAGGTGGTCGATGGGAATGGGGTGTGCTGAATGGGAATGCTCACCACGCAGTGCCCTAGACTAACCGCATGCTTACTCAGTGCCACAGGACGTGGCTAAATGTAAAAAGGGCCCTGTGACTGGGTGCTCAGGCAGATCATCACGGTAGCAATCGAGTGGGGTGGGATAGTGACTATCAGCGCACCAAACTACTGCTGGAAGCTGCTCCTCTATCTTCAGATAAGTTGATTCATTAACTGATTGGGAGTACTGTTTTGCTGATATGATAGTGGGGCTGCCCCTAATAGGTCCTATGCTCTGTGTGGCACAGTCTAGGGCTTTTTCAGTTTCCTCCATCATGCTGAGGAGCTCCGTGAGGCTACTGTCGGGTTCTTTGGATGACAGTCGCTGTAGTGGATTTTTCACCTGAGCTTTATTTACCATGAGGGGGTGGGGAGAAGCGACGGGGAAGGTATTTTTCAATTTTAAAGCTGACAACTTAAAATCCAGTTCAGAAACAGAATCTGGTTTGTCATTATGAGCTAACTGCTCTTCGTCGTCTCCCCCCAAATCCTTGATGGCTACAGCATTTTCACTGGTAAGTGAATCGTGACACCCTTTTCCGTGATTTCGGAAATCCTCACATTCTGACCAGGGTGGGCTCGAAATTAGCATCTTCAATAAACCACTCGAAAGAGCCGGGATCTTCCTCACTGGTCATAGGCAGATGTAAAGTTGACAACATGCATTCTTTTGGCACAAATGGCTGACTCCCAACTTTTATTTGACCTGGGTATTTGTGTGACTGAGGGTGGTGAGAGTGGTGTGGCCACCCACCTTGGGGCTTTGACGAGACTCTTTTTTCTTCTATTGCTGAAGACTGGGGTGGTGTGATTAAGGCCAAGGCCTGCACTCCAGCAGATAAGTTTCTCATGGAAGCAGCAAGAGCTTGTGCCAGTGGCGATTCTACGTCATTGTAATCAGCTAGTTTTAATAATTTATCCTGTACTATAGAGTACTGGTGGTTTAGGATTTTATTTTGTGGTGGTGATGACTCTGGGATAAATGGCTGCCTTTGTCTTCCCAAGCGCACTTGCTGAGAGGAGCCCTTGTTAAGATCTGCTGCAGTTGTTCCAAGGAAAGAAGCTCGTGGATTCCATATTTTAGTCATATCAAAACTCTCATATGGCTTTCTGCCATCACATTGGTATAAATTCAGGGTGCTGTTGTGTTGTTTCCTGAGGTGGGCAGGCGGCAGATACAATTTATCCTTATGATGGGGGCAGGCTGGAGTACCTTCATGTAAGAATACTGTGTGAGGGCATTGGTGGGTAGCCAGGAAGGGACTACTCGGGGGTAAACCAACTGGGCAGTCACATAAGTAACAAAAATGCCCACAGGGCCCAGATGAATGGACTGATCTACTGCCGAGGCTTTCACGAATAAATTGTCGGATTGCATCATTGATGAGTGGATGTATGCCGGGCGAGTCATTTCTCTGTTTTGATCTGATGCACCTTCGATTGAGATTCTTCCTCCCCAGATCCCTACCTTGATGCCTACTTCCTCCATCCAATCATATCCGATGATCACGGGGTGTCCGGTGTGTTCGAATACCATTAAGTCAATATTATTTGTCAGGCCATTCAACTGGACCTTAGCGGTAGTCCACCCCAGAGCTTTTTCGCAAAAACTGTCGGCCATGTATAGCTCAGATGGAGGGTGAGTGTTCAGGGGAAGGCCGGCCTTTATTCGCATTTCATCAGAACATGAACTGGTGCAGGACCCTGTATCGAATAAAGCTAAGGTTGTGGAGTCATTTACTGTAGCTGATATGATAGGCACTTGGCGATACACCCCCTGGTGCGGTTGGAACATTGCATTTACCTGCATTGAGGTTCCTTCTAGAACTGGGCCCTGGTCTGAGGTGGTTATGGGGAGAATCTGGGAGTTGTGCTTAGGTTGGGGCAAGATGTCAAATACCCCCTCACTAATTTCCAAGTACACTCCTACTCTATCGAACCACTCGTACCCGATAATGAGGGGATGCCCAAGATGTTGAATCACCACGACTTCAGCTGGGGCAGTTAATCCTTTAATGGTGATGTTGATGGAGATCCAGCCCAAGGTGTGCCTGACATCTCCATTGGCTAAACGCACTGGTGCAGGGGGACAGCCATTGAAAGGAATGCCGGCAGACATGCACAGGTCATTCTCGCACACACATACCGTAGCACCCATTTCTACTAGTGCCTTAACTGTTAATTTCCCCAATTTTAACATCTACTATAGGTGTGTGAGTCGTACTTCACCGAGGGATTGCAGTGATCTGGTAGATCCGGACAGTAGGGTCCTCGGTGGTCTCTACTGTTGGGAATAGTTTAAAGGTGGAGCAAAGGGATTTACTTCTACCATATTGGCTGATTGTGGGTTTGGATGTGGACAATTCCTAGCTATATGACCGGGTTGTCGACAGTTATAACAAACACTAGTGCCATCCCCAGCTCTATTAGTTTGCCAACTATTCTGTGCGGGCTGGGAAGGTCTGGTCTGAGAAAAACCTGAAGCGGCTCCTTGTACTGGGTGCGGCAAGAGACCCTGTCCCTGAGATTGATTCGGCTGGTGAGCTGCTGTCGCTTGCTGAAATTTGGATGGTTGCTGGGAGACCGGTGGGTTTTGGGTTTGAGAAGGCTGTTGAAAGTAGGAGGCTTGTTGGAATTGCTGTGGCTGAGGGTTTTGGAAATTAGGTTGCATCTGCCCCTGCATCTGAAAAGTGAAGTTTTGGGAACGAGGCCATGAGTTATTTTGAGGTGCTGCTTGTTGGTTCCAAGACTGTTGGGGAGGTTTCCCTTTGGGCTTGGGCTGAGGTTCACTTGCCTTAGGGGTTGTCCGAAGTTTCTCCTCTCTGAGCATTTTCTCCTTACTTAGTATTTCTCTTTTTAACAGGGAGAGGTCACTGAAAAAAATGATAATAAGGGACGGATTTCTCGATTGATGCCGCCTAATATTTTCTTATCATTTCTTTAGTAGTTACTCTCCTCTCCATTTGGCGTGCTAGGTGATCTAATTCTTGAATGAACACCTCAGCTGACTCATTGGGTTTCTGCATTCTGTTTTCCCATTCGCTGACTGCTTTCTCTTCCTTGCCGATTTGTGATCCCATGGCTTCGATCATAAATGCGCAGATTTTTGAGAAGGTAGCTCGGGGGTTGTCCAGCATCCAGGTGTGCACCCACCTGAAAGCTTTCTTAGATAAGTAGGATATAAACATATCTATAAATAACGGGTCTGAGTAATCTTGGTCGCTGGTGTAGCTACAGAATTTATATAGCCATTCTTCGACATCTTCCCCGTTTTCTCCCGTAAATACGCCTAGCTTAGCCTTAGGACAAACCCGGGGAGCGGGGACTCGCACAGCTGTCACCGGTGGAGTGTCGTGAGTCACCAAAAGTTGGTACCTCATCAGTTGATTACTCTCATCTGGAAGTGTTCTTCCTGTTTGTCTGTGCTGTTGCATCTCCCAAGGAGGTATGTGTGGGACTCCCTCTTTAATTTCTGAGTCGATTGGTTCTACTTCAGACCATCAGACCAGTGGCTACCCCATGACCCTTTGCCGGATGGGGGCTTAGTTTTACCCACTTCTGACTTTTCTGAGATTTCTATAGATCTTCTGGCGGACCTGGGTTCAGACATGATGTGGGATGCGTGCACTCTAATACTCATCGTCGCTAGAATGGGACCTTGAGTGGCCGGGTATACCTTAGAATGGTGCTCTACTGGAGATGGTTGGTAAGAGAATGCTAGACCTAGTACTATGTCCTCTTTCTTCATCTTGATTGTGGTTATAATTCATGTTACTCTGGTCTATTCTGGCTGGTTGTGAATGGTGTTGCCTATGAACTATGGTTTCAAAAGGATTAGAAGAATCGTGTTGGATATCTCAGGTTATGATGGGCTCCCTTCTTCTAACAACAACACTCTCATTGTAGTCCTCCCTATGTAGCACTCTTATGTTGGGGTTCTGCTCGGTAGATGTATCTCTGGATCTAATGTTACAACTACGTGCAGACCTGGGTAGGCCTTCAATTGGGTTGCTCATTGTTCTAGGGGCCCCTTGATTTTCATCTCGGGGTTCATAGAGGGAAATCGTTCTTGTGGGTTGGAATAGGGGAGCGGATTCTGTGATTTGCACTGTCCTAACTGCTCCGAGGAACTGCCTGCCTCCTGTCACTTTGAGAAACCCCAGGATTTAGAGAATAGTCTAGAGGAGGGGTTCCTTGTGGTCCTTGATCCCCAGCCTCTTGTTGACGTGGTTGATTACCAATTTCTAGGTTAAATCCCCGTCTATTGTGTTCGCCTAGCTGGTCATTACGAAGGGACCTTCTGAGACCCATTGGGCTGCCGGCATGTGGAACTGCTGTAGTGAAGAGATTTGGCTGTCTAGTGTTACTTTCGGTTACCTCGGCCACACGCTTCTTTAGCTCCTGCATTTCATTCATAAGCAGGTTGTTATCCGCTATCATCCGCCAAGCCCAAGCGGGTGTATCCTCTTCAGAGTTTGTTTTACTAACGCTTGGTCGATAGGGTGTATCTGGGGTTCCATGCACCGGAGTGTGTTGTGTGTTTTGCCACTCTGATGAGTTTTCTCCCGAGCTGGGCTCAGCGGGTAAAGAAGATCCTGACAGTCTTAACTGCAGTGGCCTGACGTTCCGAATTACCCACTCATTAACCTGGGTTTGGTTATAGTTGCTTGGGGGTATAGGTTCAAACCGAGAAGCCCCCTCCAATGTCGTTAGAGTTTGATCGAATTCTGTCCGGGCCTGGGCGCCCTGGCGGCCAAGAGAATTTTGGGCTAAGTGGTCGGGAGGATTTGCCATAGTCCGTGTTGCTTGGGGGTATAGGTTCAAACCGAGAAGCCCCCTCCAATGTCATTAGAGTTTGATCGAATTCTGTCCGGGCCTGGGCGCCCTGGCGGCCAAGAGAATTTTGGGCTAAGTGGTCGGGAGGATTTGCCATAGTCCGTGGACCCAGGTGAGTGCTGGAGCGACTCAAAGGATCAGTCAATGACTGCTGTTCATTAGGAATAGATCTGTCAAGAGCTAGTTGCTCCTGTGCGGTTGGCTGGTTGGATGGGCCAGGTCTAGGTGAACTGAATGGGAGGCTTTGAAAAGCCGTAGGTATGGAAGAATCGGGCAGACCCTGCTGTTCTGAGTTGTTTATTTGGGAGGCGTTTGCTTGATAGTACCTGCTCTGACTGTTCTAGCCTGGGTACATAATCCTGCCCAGGGCGGATTATCTACTCTTCAAGATCTGTTTCCTCCGTTTCCTCAATAGAAGTAGCAGCCCGCTTACGAGTCTGCATCTGGTGGTGCTGTGCCTTACACGCCTCTTTGAGTTGATGCTGGCGGGCCACTGCCACCTTGTGGTCTGATCCCTGATCTTGCATGATTAAGTCAAGGTTGAGATGCTAGGCCGTGAGATTGTTCTTGCTATTGAGAACGAAGTAACCTCGTGCTCAGTGCTGATCACAAAAATAATGGGAAGAAGTACAGGAAGAGAAAGAGATGAAAAGAAAAAAAATCGAATAAATTCCAGTCACACGGGGTTGTGCACTATGAATAGGCTAGTTTAAATCAATACCCCGCACCTCCACCACTTTTCGGTCTGTCACGTTCTCTCTCAATCGACTTCACGAACCACTAATTTTCCTTAAGATCAGACTAAATTACTGGCTTAACTAATTGAATAAAATGTGAGACATGGAACTCTGTTCATAAAGAAAAATTTATTTTATCCAAACATCACTCATGAATGTAACAATGCAGTCAGTTGTGTGACTAGCCCACACAAGGAGCTAGTTGAAGTGCTGGCCCACACACGGGGACGTGTACAATTAATGAATGAAAACAGTACGTAAAAACTTGTAGCCAGCCCCCGCAAGGAGCCTGGTATATGGTGTAAGCCCACACACGGAGACGTATAAATGTTTAAAAAACTTGATAAATTCATGTGATGATCAGACAAGGACAAATTTCTTATGAACTACCGTAGAGTCATGTGGATACGGCGCGCCGAATCTGACCCGGATTTCAAGTTTTTCGGTTGGGCGCCGTTTCTAGTCGAG
>JAQGBY010005260.1:0-14968 GCA_034698785.1 Mycogona germanica | reverse complement strand
AGCATTAGTTTATAGCACACCGTTGTTTTTATGTTCTCCTGTGTGTTGTTGTCGTGTAAAGGGCCCGGCGCCAAGCCATTTTCTTGATGCTTATCAAATTCAAATGATTCGAGATAAAGCCGAGCGGTGATGTTTTAAGCCTAACGGAACATCACGATAACTCGAGATTTAGAGCGCAGGCAAAGGAAATTTAATCGAGATCGCTGTTTGTCATTGAAACACTGACATACAGTATGAGTACAAACAAAAAATTCTTTGATTTATCGTGTTACACTAATGCTGATCGAGAGGTTAGATTTTTTCTTTCGTGTTAACATTGTTAACCTATGACGTGCATAGCATAATTGTTTAAGCTGACACGGACTTTAATTTTATAGTCGTTGGAAATAATAACATAGAGAGGGTGCGACAAAAAGTTATGGTAGGTGTAACACTCCTACAATTCTTACGCTTTCTCTTTTTATCGAAAAAAACAACCACCTTTGAACCCCCGTGTCACTGGACTTTTAATGTTTTTGCATCGGTATAATTGTAAAATGATTGTTGTGCGTGAAAAGATTTTTTAAAAGTTCTTATCCGAACGAAGAAAGCTGTCTTATGTGTCATGGCGTCCTAAATATGGCGTTCATCAGGTGTGCAGGCCACCTCAACCTGGTTTGAATGGCGACGAACGGAGCGTGTAAAAACTGAATTACGCGAGATCTAGTCGCGGAACGCTTAAATTGTTCTCGAATGGCTCGCTATTCGACCTCTCCACTGAGACCTAAACAGAAAAAGATCGAAAAGAAGAAAAACAAGGACGTTCCAAAACAACGGGCACACCTCGTACATTGCAGAGGAGGAGGGGGGGGGGGAAGATAAATCGAGAAATTCTCTATACATCAAAAAGCACCGGATCATTTCCCTACTACTCCACGCAAGATCGTTATCATCGCCGTGCACAACTGTTTTGCTCGACTGCCATCTAGCGAGCATCGCTGTTATTAATTTTATCTCCATTCACTTTAACCTGTACGGCTGGAAACAAAGCCGATAGGTTGTGTGAAGTTTTAAATGTTCTTCAGAGTGAAGTGTGCGTCATTTTATGTTACAGTTTCGTTTAAACCAATTGTTGACAATATTGTAAACCCAGAAACCTGAATGATGTTCGTCAACTAAACCTTGTAGTTATTTTGTTTTAGCGCTTTACCGGTGGATTGTGATGGATTGATTGGCCTTACATTTGTCGACTGAACTTGTAAATAACCATGCTTGCCTGGAAAAAATTATGATCGGGTTTTATCAATGGGGATTCCAAGGGAGTTTTTTAGAATTCGACTATATTGTTCTCTGAACTGTTCCGTTGCGTGTTCCATTTCGGACAATCATGCTATTTCCCTGCAATGGCATGGACTTTTTTTGAGGTTCGTGTGGTCATTTTATCATCTTATCTAGCAGTTCGAGCAGCCTTCATCGCGGGAAGGTTAGGGTTACTCGTGGGTGTGGCTCGCGGCTTGCATTTTTAGAGGCGGGCGAAATTGCCTTTGTAATTTTGTAACTAATACGTATGGTGCACAGGGATTTTTGGCGTGCTTCTATATTGCTCTACAGTCTTGTCGCAGAAACCATTCATTGTCTGAGCCCGACTGACCCAATTTTATCACTAGACAAATTTAGATTCCTGTTGCATTAAATTGCAATTTTTTTTTTGCGGTGATTGTGGTGTTGACGTTGTGTTTGCCATGCAAGCAACACGCACTCTGCAGACCAATTTTTATTGCAATAGTAGTGCAGGAAAATTGCATAATATTCGAACGTGGTGGCGTTTTGATTTGAGAATTCTCTACGGTTAAAGCGATCTACTGTGGAAACCAAAAAGGTGAACGTCCCTGTCCAATCTCCCTTTGAAATTATTTAATGTGGATGTCGGCGTGTGAACAGAAACAGTTGAACATGGTGCGTCGCGTTATCCATATCACTGAATTTGCATAATTAGTTTCTTGTAGTCTACCCGATATTAAAAAAAAACATATGGCAGTCTTACTTTATGCAATTCGTGTGGGAGTGGTTGGTTACGCTTGCTTTTGATTAAGACTTTGTGATTTTTCATTATCGCTTAATCGCGAAAGTCAGTGACCACTCAGACGAGCAGATGTTATCAGCGGACCGACACTGCATAGTGCCAACCGCTAACCCTAGGTGGCGGTTTATCAGTTCCGGCTATCGCGACACACGCTGGAATGAACGGAACTGGTTACTGTGCTTCTGTGTTCTACTTCTGTAAAAATATATTTTTCCGTATCCCCAACATGAACTCAGTGAACGGATAACTCCAGATTGTTTTTCAATATCTTTTGCATAATCTATTGGCGTAGAAAGCTACTGGAAACTTGCGATTAAACGATAATAGTTTTCAAATGTTTAACCTACTTATTCCGATCGGGAACCACTTTTTGACTTGGAAGATAATAATTATGGGTAGTTGCGGTATATGTGACGGGAGTGTTGCGTGATAGTTAAAGGGCTTGGCGACCCGAGCATTTAGTAATTTAATTTTGCCATTTTTGTTCTTGTGTATGTGTGTGGGAACGTTTGTCAAAAATCGTTATGCAAAACTGTCCGCCCACCATTCATTTCATGCGCGGCGTTGCTGGCGCCAATGTTAATTTTTGCTATGCATGTGTATCTTCTTTCGTTGTAACGGTTTACGTTTGACACCCATATTGCGCATGTTGCGCCGCCTATAGTCAGTCGTCTCCTTCTTTCATTCAGGCCACGGCACAGCGTCAGTGTGGCGGATCGTATTTAGTTTTCGTTCGGAAAGGCTGTCACTGTTCTGGAATCTCGTGTCTGGCAGAACCAAATCTTCCAACAACAAAAAATTTGGTTGTTTCTCGGCCAACTTGTTGTTTTTATCAAATTATCTAAAATATTGATGTGCGTTTTTGGTACCTTTTATTTTGGCGAAATAGACCGCGACACTCTTAAGTATCCATAACAATAAAACAATATATTATAGATTTTTATTTTTAATAATATAAAATTCGATTTATTTGTACAAATAACTGACTATATGGACTCAAACAGGTACATTTATCATGCAAATTATCTTGCAAAAAATTACCTTTTCTTAAAGCGGCCTAGTGTGGCCTATTCTAATTGTCTTGTGTAAAACTCGTTTTTGAAACCAAAAATTAGAATCGTTATTCAATCAATTAATTATAATTATGCAAATCATCGAAATTGGTAAACATTAAAAACATCTAAAATCGTCATGTGACTGCAGCGCCTCGGCCTGCCCGTCAAGGTGGCTTCGGTTTTGTCACAACTTGACAAGTCCCATCTCTGGCGTGGTTTGTGCATGTGATGCGACCTCCGCTTGTATATACTGTATGTAGGTGCACCCCAATTCTCATAGCGCAAACTCCCCAGTGAATCTGTGACGTCAGTCGAAAAATTATTATATTAACGTTGCCAAAGTGAGGGTGGAGTCCTCTTTGGTGGATATATAAAAGATTTTTTTTTGTATGGTGTATCTGCTTTTCTGCTGACACTGGCTGCTCCAATGGCCCTCACACACACACACGCACATACAGTAGTACATGTGTACTGTATGGAAGATGTCGCCTCAACCGTGAGCTCCTTAATTTTCCCGATCTTGCGATTATGCACAGTGTGCACCTGTGTTCAACTTTTATGCTATTATCGAGAAGTGATTAGCAAAATTTGGTCAGCACATCCGGGGAAGGGGTCTTCGGCAGACATTAATTGGCTTCTAGTTGACCGATGTGATCCATGTTTCTGATGTTTGTTTCTACTGGTCAACATTCAAATTCCTCTTCAAATTATTACGGAGTGAGGACCGACTGTCCATGATCGCATGAAACTTTTTCTTTTGCCTTGCAGCAGGGGGATGTTTGATCATCTCTGCTACATAGGTGTGCGGGCGGGCCACCTATTGTGATCATTCTCGCCATATACGACACGACTGCGGGGCGTATTATTGATGGCGAATCTCAGATTGATGCCAACGCGGAGAACCCTCTTTGACTCCCGCGCACACACGGGGAGAGAGAATGGATAGTCTTCATCCCCGAAAGAAAGTGATTGGAGACCGCCAATTGCTTTAACGCGCGCGCCACCTATTGTTCAGAGTCGCCTCGTCACCTCCCATCCCGCCCCTTCCGCATATAGACGGGGGGCTCTTCTCATTTAATAAGTGTGTTGCGAGGGCGAGGACAAGGGGCGATCCGATGTGCTCACGACCATCCATACATAATTTGGGGTTGATGGGTGTCTTTAAAAGTACGTGGGCGGCCAGACTCAATGTCGCTGTTATCGGCGGCCATGAACTGGTTCTGATTATTGTTATTACCTGGCTCCAAAAATTTCAAAGATGGCCAACCTCTTTGCTTGTCGTGACAGTTATTTATTTGAATTTGGCTGCGTATGTATTTTGGTCGAGTCACGTTTGATCAAGATTAGTTTATTCTTGGCTGCACGATACAGGTTCTCACATCACTCGTTTTTGTTACAATTTCTCGTTTTTGACCGAAGGGATGATGCGAGAGTCTCAACCAACAGTCCAAACTGTACAGGATGGTGGATTGTTTGCTGATTTCGATGCAGGCGTGTTGAAAATTTTGAAAATAATAGATTATAACTCTGGACGAGAACAAAAACGGTGACGAGGTTACCGATTCTGTTCTCGTCCAGAGTTACAGTCTTTTATTTTCTAATGTTATTATTTCTGTGACTCCCATTATATTTTGTGTTGAAAAATATTTGTGTACTTGAAAATTATTTTGAACTCAGATTTTAAGCTGATGCTAAATGAACCTTATCAGACGTTACACGCCACATTTGACTACCCAACTATCGTTGTTATTGCAAATGTAATGTATATAAATAGTACAGATGATTATTTGGGTAATGTTTAAAAAAATTACCACTACAGTGTAAATGTTAGATTTGTAGGAGTAACAAAGAAAATCTATCACACCTTCGTTAATAGTCCCTACACTTTAGAATTAGTATGATCACCGCCCTGAAGGCATTGTCAGATCTAATGGCGACAGCAGTTGTTCATTATAATAATGAATACTCGACCCACCTGTATATATTGTTCATGGTATTGGTAGAGGTTTGAATAACACTTTCCAAATGTAACCCCGTGCATTATACCAACCAGCAAAGACATGAGAATAACGCGCAAATTGATTCTTATTAGCTGTAATGAATGGTAGTTTCATTATTGGAAACGAGGAACCGTTTTGTGACTACAGGCCTCGAGCTATTTAGGTAACAAGGTTGTTCGGCTGACCCCTCGCTCAATTTTTTTCCTCGGCTTCACTTTCGATAGTCTGCGTTGGGGTACCGGCACAAAGGTTACACAAACATTTGACAATTACGTAGCGAAAGGCTTACTGATAGGTTAAATATCCTCCCGTGTCCCCTCGAAGAGGAAATCAAGCCCTTTTCGTGATTTTTATCCAGTAAATTAATCGCCATTTGGTGAACCAAAAGGGGTAATGTGGCTTTGCCGTAATGTTAAAATCATTCTTCTTGGCTTCAATCTGGTATTTCATCTGCTGTGCAACGCATCTCTCCAAATGAAATCTCGTTGACCTTTCATGCCAATCGAGGAATAAAAAACAGTTGATGCATTATTTCACTTCAGTGTACTACGAGGCTACCCAATGATAAAATAAGTCTCTAATAAGACACAATTGATTAAATCCTGGTCATTTTGTAACTGGCTTAACTGAAGGACCCCGGAGGATATCTTCGTTTACCTTTATACAGTTGTTACAGAGAGAGCGCGATACTTGCCATTTTGAAAATTGGGCATTGTTGTCGAAAAATGAGGCAGCCCCATACAGCAGTAACGAGCGCTGGCACAATATGATATTGCAGTGACCGATATATGGCCCCAGTGCTCTTGCATTGTTGACTGGTCAATTATATATTTTTTTCAAAGTACAGCTGCAATCCTATTTTGCTTTAGGCTGTACGCGAGTCGAGCGTAATAAGACTATTTCATAAACAAGCGATTTTTTGCTTATAAAAAGTAAACATAATATTAAAAAAATGTTTGGGTTCTGGCGTTCTTGGAACTTGGCGTTCACGGCGCCAGCTGTGTTACAATAAACAAAAAAGAAACGACAGAGGTTTGTAATTTTTATTTTATTCACAGTGTTTATAGTGTTTTTAGAAATGGGAAATGTCAATCAAAACTAAAAATAGGGATTTTAAAAATGTTTTTGAAATTATTCGTTGCACGTTGTGTGCTTTAAATATAATTAAAAGTGAAAAAATGTCTTCTTTTTATTCTTTGTTCCACTTGGGTTCATTATTTTGTTTAAATTCCAAACAACTGTAGTCAACCGCACTACAGGCGTTACGTTTTCAATCAATTGTTGGGAATCGGACTCGTATTGCAAATTGGAAATATAGTATTTATTTCTTCTTTTCTTATATGATGTGCGAAAGCATCCGTGGACACGGTGTATATACCTTTATTCATAATATTAATAGTTCGAATATACGTTGTCATTTTTGCTGACTGCAGTTATGTAAATATACACTGTAGGTATTAGTTAATGGTAGAAAAAGTCTTCAATGCGTGAAATTGCGTGCAAATAAGGTGTTTTGCTCGTATAAATTTACTTCATTATGTTTTTATGTTGGCTCGCAAAACGAGCATATCAAAAAATGAAATGCGTACAGTTTCAGTTATCTGAATCGCGGATGATACGTTTTGAGGATCTAAACTCGACATTCAGGAATGAGGGAGTATTTTGGACAGTTGAAAAATGAAGTTGCAGGTCGTTGAATTTCGCATCACTTCAAAATTTCTATTTTTGTTGGCAATGCAAATGACATTTTTCTTTTTTCATCGCACGTTCGTAATCGATTTATTCTCCTGAGATTCGCATCCATTCCCCTAGATAATGTATTTGAGAGAACCTTCAAAAGGTTCCTATTGTTATTAACGGTCAAGAAGTAGTATTCAGGTGATATCTCGGTACAGATTGATGGCCCGCAAAGGGGGTACACAGTATGTGTCATAGTTTTTGATCGCGGAAACACTGGCACCATTACAGGTCCATGCTTGTCGGATCGTTAGCGTGCTACATTTGCTGCTAAACTGGCGAAACGATTTTTTCTTCTTCGTGTGTTCAATGATTCGAAGAGATCGAATGAACTGGTGCAAGACGCCTCATTTCTTCCACCTTAAAATGAGTGTGTTGCAAAATAAAAAAAAAAACATGTTTAGTTCTTGTGATATTCGATCATTTGGTTGATTGTTTGGTGTTGGGTGATTATTCGCCCGTTTGTGAATCAGCTACTCTCTTGTTTCATTAATAGCCGAGTTCATCAACCAGGTTCAAATGTTTTATTGACACCAGCGCAATGAGGCCTTCAAGAAGTAAAATTATTTTCGAAATGCATAGTGAACAAGCTGAACTGGATTCGCGGTTTTTATTGGCTCCTTTCGTCGCTGGTGCTGGCGTCACTACTAATTTTGAATATCGACATTGGCATGACGCATTTATAATATTGTAAGATTTCTTCGCATTTAAAGGAATATTCTATATTTAAATTATTAGAAAATGTAAGGGACAAAAAAAATCTTTCATTACATTCCGTATGCTGCAATACACGAGTTAGTTGAACCCGGTTAGTTATGTTAGCATTGCACAAAAATGTGCAATATACAATATTTTTTGGTATCTATTGTTGGCATTGTTACACACTTCCACGATTTATGAGTAATTAGATTTCTAATGGAACAGATTTCAGAATAGGGGTACGTTATGCCTTTCAGTTTTAAATCCTTTCCTATTTTTTGTTCCGTCAATTTTGATTGATGGTTTGAGGTCGGAACGAGGACACATTTTTCATTCCTCAAAGAAAAAGATGATTGATCCAAAAAATAAAATTTAACAACACATTTCATTTTTGATAATATTTTTATATCTATGTTCTCTCTTTATTTCCGCCTATTTGTGTTATGCTTATGCAAAAATCTACAGTTTCCATTTACGGTTATATGTTTGAGGGAAAAAATCTTCACTTATCGCTGGCTATTTCATCCGCAACGCATGTAAGGCGTTTGCTTGTGAGAAGTTGGTAGCTACAGTTCTCTGTAAACACACTGTGATTTTCGGTTACGTGAGCACAAACCGAATGAAAGAGGAAATATAATTTCTGTCTTTTAAAATAGCCTGGTTGCAGCCCTTTATTACTATTGTGCGGACCTTTTTTTTGGCGTACACGCGCGCTCGCTTTTCAAACTCATGCAACCTTTTGCTGAGCGTAATGCAGGGCTTGTGCATGCACTCCAGTGACTACTGTACAATTATTATGCCGCAACAGTGTGTAGGGTGAGCAGACGTCCTGGCTTTCTATTTCAGTGACACTCGGGGTTTCTCGAGGACAAACAATTTTCATTTTGTGCTGGGAGCACCATTCTGGACCATATACTGGGCTCGGTGTGCTAACCGCCACTCTCCCGATCATGTTTTGATATACGAAAATGTCCAAATATGTAGAGGACTCCGGGGAATGTTATAAAGATGAAATTGTGAATGCTGGACGCATACCAGGAAAACTGCACCGTGACCAGCCGACGTTGATTTCCGTAAGCTAGTTCGGGCTTTTTGCGCTACATAATTTTCAGATTTTCGGTTGCAGTTACCACTGTCAACGCAAATTTTTAACAACGACCAACATTTGTTTAAATTCAAGAATGTTTCTATAACCGTGTTGTGTTTATATTTTTTCTCAGTGTCTCGAAATTGTTTCATCACTAATTTTTAAATAATTTTTACCTGTTATATCCTGGAGCCCTAAATTTTAATAAACCAGTGTTTATTATATTTCTGTTCTCGTCACCTGTTTTTCTTGGCATGCGCCCAGCATTCACAATTTCATCTTGATACGAAAATGTGTAGAGGTCTAGACGTTCGAACTGTTAGCTAAATAAAGCCTCATTACCCTAATGGTTATTTCACGATCCGCTCCATGGAAAATCTAATTTTGTTTTGGTCGAACATTTGCATCAGTTCAAAATCTTTAGCGCGGTCATTTGAAATGTTTCCTCTTACGTGCTCGCTAGGGACCAATACGGATCCTTGGATCGAAACGGGAAAATGTGAAAGTATAAACGAAGGGTTTAGTCATTAGGCGATAACAGTCGAAAGTAAATAAAAGCTTCCAACAAAGTTCAACAATTGGCTAACCAGTGATGAGGATATTTTTCAAAAAGCTAATATATCTCTAGAAAAGCTGGAAAATGATTTTCCCTATTATCATTGGAATATTTGTGGGTTGTTCGTTGAATTGCTATACTGTCAAATTTTAAATGTTCACCTGTCCCTGTTTGCATTTGACATGGTTCGTATAAGTACTCACCCTGCCTGGTTTTGTCGCTTGTGTTTTTATTTCTCTTTTCTCAGCTTTTTTTTTTTTTTTGAGATTCCACAACTACCTACACATGCCTGTAATCAACATGCTCTGTCGATTTTTCGCACCCGCCAACTACCGTAAAGAAACCGAAAAACACGAAAGGTTTCCCCGTTCCACCCAGTTTATTTTGATTCCGTGAACTTAGGCGAAGGTTTTAATATAATAGTTTCCGATCTTCGTGT
This sequence comes from Mycogona germanica, assembly GCA_034698785.1. Taxonomy (NCBI): domain Eukaryota; kingdom Metazoa; phylum Arthropoda; class Diplopoda; order Chordeumatida; family Chordeumatidae; genus Mycogona; species Mycogona germanica. The sequence goes on along the minus strand of JAQGBY010005260.1, from coordinate 5,333 downwards.
CGCGCCATGCAGTGGCGGCAGTTATTGTGCTTGCTCCATCATTGGCATCTCTGTTCCTGGTGTTTCGAAAAAAGTGTCTTGCGTGGTGGAAGTATGGGTAATTCTGCCAGTGTCTCTACTGACTGCAAGGTGACTAGTACCCAGGAAATATTTAAAAGGAAAAGTCACCTGAATGTCAAGTGTAAAAATTAATCAGAAAACAAACGAGACACGCAATACCTAAATTTATGAAATTTGTAAATTAAATTTCGAAAAGGAATCCGCTCTTCTACGTTAACAGGGTGTCCCAAAAGTCAGTTAGACATTTTAATATCATAAAATGTTCACAATGTGTGGCCATTTTATGTTTGGATACTGCTGGTACACCCTGTGCTGTTAAGCATTGCTTAAATATTTGGTTTTGGGCCTAGATGAGGGTTTGGGTGCTGAGTGCATTCAGTTCCGACCATAATGAATACAATTAATTACAACTAAGTTCTTTATTTATTTTTATTTTTTACTGGTCAGCAGAGACGATGGCTAATTTGGGTTGGAGTGTTTCTTTCGTTTCAATTACCTTATGACGACGCCTAAAGCTTGACCAGCGCTCGTGATTTCGGATGTCATTAGCACCTCACAAAGCCATTTGTACGCACGACTGATTTGGTGCTCTCTGAATCTATTACACACTAGATATTTTAAAAAAAGATGAACGAATATCATTTCTTGGCCTTTCTAGATTAAACTTTTCGGGGGTTACCGTCCCAGTTATTGCCTATCACAAGCGGTCTTATTCACGAGGGTGGGGGGGAGGGAGAGCGTCGTTCATAAAGTGCATTAGTTCTGCAGCAGTAGGGTGCAAGTGTGGATGACCTTTGCAAAATAAAAATCCTTTATACAGACGTGTTTTCACAGTTTCCGCAGCTTTGCTATAAATATTCAGTTTTTTTTATAATTAAGCTGTGGAGGAGTTATTCGGAACGGATATGGTGTAATTTGTGTTCGGCCGATGCGCCTATACTGTGCACATCAACCGGCCGAAATAGGTCAGTCAACCCCAGCGTTCGGAAGGTTAAAAAAATAGGAGGTTCGTCTTTTAATATTTCATTTTTCGTCGTCGTTTGTGAGGCATATCGATATACTACTGTACATGTAGTCGAATGTTGAGCTTGCTTGCTAATTTGGCGAAAATATCTGTCTGGCAATTCAGGAAAGCATCGTTGATGGAGTTGCGTAATAGACGACGATTTGATATTTTTGTGTGCTTGCGCGTGTGTAGGATCAACCCGCATACCGGTGAGGTCATCTTGGTATTATAGTGAGGGAATATACTTTATGATTCGAACAGCTCATGACGTAATTTTGTGGAAATTTTTTAACCAATCGATACAAAACGTCACCTTCAGGTTGAAATTAGGGAACGTTAGAAAAATGTGATTGGAAGCTTCCAAGGTGCATGTAACTAAACTGTGTCATTGCTGGAACTCACACCAGACGTTCGTTTAACTATGGTATTTGTCTTCGAGCTAATGGGCGTTGAGCGTTTGTGATTAAGCACACTGGATCCAGATCAAGTGGTAGGGGGAAATTAATAGTTCGAACGAATACTCTTTTAATTTCGAAGCGTTTCGAAATAGTTACTGGCAATTGACCTTTTTTTAGTAGGTTAGATACTTCGTACATTGGTAAGCGTATAGGATATTTGGTGTATAGCGACCGGAAGTTCGGACAATGATCGGTGTAGTGATGGGGACACAGGATGCCGAAAGAGAAACGCGAGTTATTGTGCAAACCCCGTCGTAATTCCAGTTTGGGCTTTTATAATATTAAATTGCTACCGGTCGTTATGGGCGTAATTGGGTCACACTTCTCATACGAGCATGAATAATGTAGGTGCATCCTGATAGAAGATTTTAAAATGGCCAAATGGCATTGGATTATAATTTTTGGAATTCGGATTTTGGACTTTAATCAATTTTTTGGCTGTAGAACAAGTGTTACTTTAAATGTTGTAAGTTGGTTGACCGACTATGAACGGTTGTGAGGCTATGAACGTTTTGTCTTTTGGGGGCACTTTTTTGTCATTTTGCAGGTTAGAAGGTTGCAATTGCCACCTGCTAGAGGCGCCTAGTCAAACAAACAACCATCGATAGTACCATCAATAATTGAAAAGCTAGTAGCTAAGCTATCGATGTTAAGTTCTCTCTGGAACGTCACCAGAGGGCACCGCTTCCCTATATTTTGCTATTACAAATGCACATTGAAAACTTTGTTGAATAACGAGACGCCATTTTTTAAAGCTATTTCACAAGCACTTTTTGCTTGGAAATAAATTGCCAATGCGGATTGACAATTCATGACGATTAACATGTTACGCAAAATAAACATTGCTCACGAGCATTCTCAATCGGAAGTCAAAAATGATTCTTTTGTTGTCCATTCATTTTTTGTTGACAAGTCGTAACCGTCTTGACTGGCAAACATTTTTATTATGATTTAGGGCCTTGTTATCTACACTGTAATTTTCTCCTTAGAAAAAAAAGATCCGAAATGGCTTCAAATTTGATGTGCCGTACGTAGCTTGTCAGTTTTGTCTGTTTTCCCAACACCAGTGCACGCAGCGGCGTAGCTGGAGCGCTGTGTTGCGCCTGGCCGCTAAACGCATGGCGCTGCGGCTTGCTTCCTGCCCAGAACTGCATTAAGCAATTATTGTTGAAGCATGTTATGATAAAAGTCCGCGCGTCAGTGACGGCTGTAATTGCCACTCCATCCGGGATAAAAAAAAACATTCCAAATATGTGTTTCGACGAAATGCGAATATAGCATTCGTATATATGCAGTTTCGAATGAGGAATGAAGAATCCGTTCAATTTTATTTTTTAATCTAAATATTTTGTAACCATTAGATTCGTACGAATTGAAATAATCGTTTTTCACTCGATTGCCAAAAACTGCAAGCCACAGGGACGTACGTGCCCCTCGCATAGTGACTAAGCGCCATGACTGGTAACGAACGCCTGTAGTGAGGTGGATTACAGTTGATTGGGGGGAGGAAAGATTGGTGATGTGGAAATTAAATTATTGGAAAAGTGGAAACCCAAAAACACAATTCGAAGTTGTATTTATTTGTATTTACTTGAGGTAAGTAATTTTAATCTCGATGTTATCCAAGTTGGATGCACAACTAGTTCCTTACATCCTTATTTTGGTGCCTGATTTATATGTTCTGATTTTTCGGCGATCCCTCGCACATTGCTTAAAGCAACATGAGGGATAGTAAGCTCGCACCAGTTGGGTGAGAAATTAGTAAAGTGAGTTTATGTACGTGATTATCTTAGTTTGATGCAACTCATTCTCCTGGTTGATCAGAAAAAAAAGTACAGATCACAGATCCTACGAGGAAAAGTACAGAAGGGTGCGAAATGATATAACTGATTTTTATACGGCATGTAGATTAGCGTTAAAGGCGCCTTATTTAATGTTAATATTGCTAAAAACAGATTGTGAATTGCTTATAAGGTGGGCATTGTTGGCTATTACATTCGAAACAGCATGCCTCGCAGTTTATTTGCGCCATTTAAAAGATTGTTGCTGCGTCATTGTGGAGAAGAGCGCGCCCTCCTTAATTGAGCGCGCCGGGTTAACAATTTGACCCATTCCCGTTTGAGCGGTTCATAGGTGGCGCCCTCGCCGCCAGGGCGTCCACACAAATGCAGCTGTACAATGCACGACGGCTGCATTGCTTAGTACCACACATTTTTCATCAATACGCACACGTACGAACGAATACAGGCTTTATTCGCATTCCACTTCCTTACATATGTTTGTTTTATTGTGCTGCTTCGAATTTGGGTCTGTATTGTCTCGCCGGTTTGACCCAATTAATATCGGCGCAGCGGGACCCGTCGAGGGGGGGCGCCGCAGTCGTATGTGGTACAACCATTTACATAGTGTTCGATGCATTAATTGGGTCTGTGTTCCGCCACAGGCAGCATAAATGAATATAATTTTTCATAAGCGGTGGCTACCGCCTTCCGATATACCGCGTTTAAATTTGTTTACCTCAGACGGCAAGCGACGTGGGCACAGCTCTTTTATCACTAGGTGACGCACCTTTCATCATTTTGTGGTTCATGTCGCCGTGAAAAGGAGCGTTGAGATCGCAAATAGACAATTATCATTGATTAGAAAGGGCTCTTTTAACTGCAGTGAATATCACACCTGTTCTGCGGAATGGAATAACAGAGAGCACACACCGGAATTCGAACCCGGGATTGTCGCACCACAACTAAACGTGAACATAATAATCAACATATCTTTTGAGAATTTTGGATTTTTTGAATTTCGAATGTGCAGGCGGAAATTAAAGTCGTCGATGAGTGTAATTAATTTTATTTTAGGCCCTGAAAACACTAACTTCCTGAAACTTTTTAAGGCTCGTTAGAATTCCCATGTGAAACACATCACCTTAAAAATTAAGGTGAATAAGGTGTTTTTCGAAGTGATCGTGTCTTCAACATCTTCATCATGGCTACACATTCTAAACAGGTCTCAACTCTAAATATCCCGTCTTTGACGATGTGATTTTCATTACGTTTTAGTGTGGATTATTTTAGTCTGGATAATATTAAGCTCGTGGACGTTCACCCAAAAAGTTGTTCGCTATTCGTAGGAAAGATTCCCCCACCCACCCATCGCTTTTGTTTTTCCATAGAGATGTTCTTGTACACAGCCAACGGCGGGTATTATTAATGCCAACGGCAAGCAGAGATACAAAGATATGGGGTAAGGTCATACGACCTATATTACATTAATTTCGAAATTAGTTCTCTTTTTTTTATCTCCCTGTCTTCAGTTGTTTTGTAAGTGAGTTTCCAAAGAAATGTTGCCAGCGAACCGTGCCTCCGAAAGAACTCAAATGGAGAAACAATTGACACAAAGGCCACGATTGGTTGTGTTTCCTTTTATCATGTATAACTGCCGCCATGGCATTTCGCGACATCCCATCCGTGAAACAACACGAGGATGCCATAGCACACTGTCGTTTGGCCTTTCGCCGGTGATTGTATCGCCACCAACGGCGTTAATTTGCAGCTTATGTATTGGCAATGGCCTTTCATTTCGCCATCCAGGTAGAAGGTCTAGATTGCGGGTGTCCCATTCGTTGATGTCGCCGTCTGTAGGCTTCCACAATCTATCCGTAGATGGCGCTGATTTATCATCAACCATTCATTTGAATTGTTCACCTTCTTTAAATTACGTTTTTGAGTTTTATAGTTATTACAATTACAATTACAATATGTACCCACAAGCAGCCCCCAAGAGAGGGGCCTATGGCGGGGGTCGAACGACCA
>JAQGBY010005259.1:0-14969 GCA_034698785.1 Mycogona germanica | reverse complement strand
TTCAACAAACTCATCCCCCCCGCAGTAAAGATCATTGAATCAAAAACTTCCAATCACTTTACTTGCATCGATGAAATCGGCCCACCCCAATTATAACCGACATAATATGAGTAATTATGAGAATTGGTCCGCATCACGGGTTAATATATTGCAATGAAAGTTTGCATTTTTCTGCCTATCGTCTACTACGTTGGTTCCTCCCTATCCTGAATATACGAAAGAAAAATATGTTCTATAGCATTTTCCGGCTTCAGGAAAATTATATGAATGTTCAGGTTACCCGTCGTCAACATTTCAAATCTCGAATAATAATACGCCCTATTTGCTATTATTTTTTGTGCAGTAAACAATATCGAGGCGCTTACATATACAATCTTCGAGCATCGAGCGACGTTAAGAAATGCTTCCTTTCCTCTTCGTTAAACAACTTCGAATATTTATAGTTTTACGCCCACCGTATATAGTTTGAAAAACTTTTGTTTTTCTAGATCATACGCCTAGGACCAGTCAACATGTCATATGTTGTTGGTGTTGAGTACTCACGTGATCAGATCTCAACGCCAAATAAATTGGTAAGCACATGGAAAAATGTGAGTTCCATTTTTGATCATTTATTTTTTAACTAAAAAATTTACAGTACAGGTGTGTGGTGCTAGGGGTCCGCTTCAACTCGACTTTTTCGTCAAATTTGTTACACGTGGGTTGTCAGTCGATCCGTTGCAAAACAGTGTTCCGTAGGAACCGTTTTCAGCGTTTGCATTTAAATACCTCCAGGCAATATGAACACGCTGAGATGAACGCTTGGCATACGTGTTTCACGCATGGAGTGTTTTGAAGAAAACAACACAGAGCCATTGGATAGGCAGAATAGGTGTCAGTTTTTCACTTGGCTATCTGCAGCTACCTACCGTACGTGTCTAGTCTACCTCTATCATAGAAATTTCAAAATGAAAATGTAGACTAAATTGAAAATACTACGCTAGATGGTAGCAGCATAACTAAAGTTACAGGAGACAACCTGTGGCAGCTCTCAAAAGCAAAAATTGAAATTGCAGTTCCATGTAAAAAAAAACGACTCCAAATATGCAATAAAAAAATCACAGTAAAGTCCAATATTTAATATCAAATTTATGAAATTAGATCACCGTCAAAATAGAATAAAAATAATATGAAAATCGACGTTGACAAAAATGTCAACTGGTATAGAACAGCAATCAACGGAAAATGAATGTGTCAATGTGGCAAATTAAATTGTTGCAGATTATTCTGTATTTTCAAAAAGAATGTAAAACCATCCCCAATTCACGAACTGCCGGTAAGGAACCTCTGCTTTAATCAACCGTCAAATACTAGTCAAATAGATGTAACTAGAAAGCACAAGTGCTAATGACAAACGGAATGTAAAGACTTCCGGCGCTACAGTATCACAAAGTCTCCACTCCTCGTTCCCTAATTTAACTCTACATTTATTTTTAGAAGTTTCCTACTTGTGTTTCGGGACGGATCGAGGTGGTCGTATTAGCTCAAGGTTATTATGCATCAATTAGATAAACTACAATCGCAGGATTTGTTTAGAATATCTGTAAAGAGAGAGAGAGAGAGATCCAACGAAAAACAAGGCGCGTCCCAAGACGTGCAGTTCATTTTCTGGCACTTTCCTTTAACGATACGATATTTTGCTCCGTTTATTCGCCATTCGACTGCAGTATACGAGGTTTGCTATAAACTTTGCTGAAACTGTCTAAAGTGCCTCAACCCTGTATCGCGCAACAGAAAACTGCCGAGCGAACGAAACTCTAAAGTTGCCGTCGTTGTGTTCACTGTGGTGGCGCGTATTTACATCCCCGTCAGACCCCAGGACCGTAAACCGAACATTTCCGGAGAATTTTAGAAGTTCAGGTTTCTAGCAGCTTTAGTTGACCCCAATATATGCTTCGAGATTTGTAAATTGTTAAATAAATTATGCGGTTTAATGACGATTATTGAAATTTAATTAATTTGATTGGAAAACACCATTATGGGTAATAAATGGCTTAAATTATAAAAATGAAGTAATCGATACCATCGTCATAAGTACTCGTGCATCAGTTGAAAGTGTTTAAAAAATATATTGAAATTACTAATAAGATACCCAATGTTTAGCGCATGCGCAGAATCACGATTGTCAAACAATATTTAACATTGCCAATTAGAGATTGAAATTTATATTATTGTACAGTAGGTAAAAGATGGAATTGTCATATCTCAAGTGCTACTTTTTTAAATGCACAAAACTAAGTCGCGGGTCACGGGTCCCAGGAAGATATTCTCCTACGTCGCCCGTTTCGGGGGATTTATTTATTCCGAACCATTAAATTAAAACTTCAAGCGTTGGTAAACAAAGTCGTCCATCAACAACTAAAGCAGGGGCTTCGCTAGGCGCGCAAAGAAAACAAAAAAAATCGACATTTCCCCCCCCCTTACTAGTCGACGCATTTGCAGCGTTTGCATCATATCGCGTAGTGCAGACGTCATAACGACACCTTTTGCGTGGTAGTGTCATTTAGAATGGTACGACGCAACATGTGATGACTAGACGCAGGATCGAATCTCTATCTGCTGTTTTTCGCATGGTGAAATACTTTCTAATAATATTCATCATACGTAAATCATTTTCTTTTTTAAGTTTTGCACTACATTTGTATCTCTGAATTTGGTAAGTAATCTGATATGTCCAGTGGATGCTGAGACATTTATTTCCAACAATTGCTTGCTATTTATTTATTTTCTGGTTAGCTGTTATGTAATAAAATATGAAGTGGGCGTAGGACGTATGGCATGATGAGAAAGAAAGATTTTAGGACGTCTGTGTGATAATAAATAGAAATGGTGAATTCGAGACAGCACCGAATGAAAAAGACGAACCGAGTGGCGTATTCGTTTTTTATAATAATAATTTACTAACATTTAATTAAAACTGGTAATTGCGAAAAATATAATTCCCGGTTTGTTCGTAACTCTATATTTTTCGCAATTACCATTTCTATAATTACATAGTAATAAATTATTATTATAAAAAACGAGTACGCTACTCGGTTCGTCTTCTTCATTCGGTGCTGTCCCGAATTCACCATTTCTGTATAGTATGATGTTGTAGTTGAGGTCCCATGAATCTACCAAGATCATACAAATAAATATACAATGTATTTCTGTAGTCTCCAAACAGAATAGTTCCTGACTTTAGTCAACAGGAAGCTATGTTAGCTGGACAACCCCTCCCCCATACACACACACACACATGACGTCACGAGGAATTCCCTATCCCCATTCAACAGCTTGGATTGTTCTGGATCCAAATTGAATCGCCGGCCGAATAATATAAATAAATTTCCAACCAGAAAAGGTTTAGAGCCCAGGCAAAACACAAGAAAACGCACAGCGAGCATAACTCAAGACCAATACACTATCGCGCGCACCCCGTCCAACACGCGAGGGACAATAAAGCACAAAAAATATCACCAGAATCTGTCTCACAGACCGATGAAATACGACTGAAACACCATTTTTTTCCAACTTATATAAAATGCCCGTTCCGTTGCCAAACGCAGAACCGGACTAGTCCACATTCAAGACAGTTGGGACCGATGTTACGAATTTGGCGCCAAATTAGTGCACCGAACTTCCATTCTTCGCAGGTAGAGTCTTCTTCTGTTCATTGCCCGCACCAAAAAATCGTGAACATGCAACATGTAATACACGTTAGAACGAAAAGCTGCCCCTGCCGATAGCAAACTCTATTAACACAGAAGTTGTTCGTGGAACAGTCCGACAAAAATTCATAGTTGCGCTAATAAAGCGAATTTGTTAAAACTTTATCCAGATTGTACGTTTTAGTCAATTATTTAATTTAAAAAACTAGCCCTAATGTTTTTTACAATTTCTTTAACATTTTTTTAAAAAGAATTTTAACAATTGTTAATTCATGACAACTACCGGTACTAATTTATTCTTATGAAAATATTTATTTATTGTGTAGCCAGTTCGCAGTATTAAAATAGTATTTTAATTTTTATTACTTTATTTCAGTATTCTAACGAGAAAACCTGAAGATCAAAATAACATTAACATATTTCTAATGACAGTCACATTCTCGCATTTTATCAAGAACGTAATTTAGAAGTATTTATTTAAATGATTCTGCATTATGTTTCGTGAATATTTTAACCCGAAATTGTAAAATTAATTTGAATTTTACTCTTCAGATTTGTGTTTCATTCACAACTAGCATGGAAAACGTGACGATAGCAGTCAGTAGTGCCGTAATATTTTAAGTGAAACGCAGAGGCCACGAAAGGTAGCAAGACAGACCGGCTACACCCAACTACGCAATGCTCAGATGCTCGCGTTCACTTACATATATAACAGTGTCGACAAGCATCTAAGAAAGCAAAAAAGAAATACTCGGATGGAAACCTATTGCACTAGTTGAATCGATTTTGACAAAACAATTCGAACGGCAGCAGTGATAAAGCATTGCCAGGGACAACAGCCTCGATGCGCCAATCGGCTGACACACAGCGACTGATGGACGTGAAACGGCAGCGCTTTGAACCGGCAGTCACTTAAAATGTAATCTGCGGCGCGCAGGTGATTTTTCTTCGCTCGGCAGGTGGCAGCGCGCTCGCTCGCCCCATTCGGCAAACAGCTATAACAATTTACAATTAAGATTAGATGTGGCGTCATTCGGCGTGTCTCTCCGCACATGTGAAGGAGGAGAACGCGGACCCGCACATTCTCTCACACACGTCCTAGGGGTGGAGGCGCGTCGTCGATTCGGGTTCCAGCTTCGTGTCGTCGTTCCCGGAGAGAAAAACTATGTCGAACACTGGCGGCAATTCGGGCTCCAACGCATTCATTATTTCTATGCTCCTTTCGAATTCGAATTCCGCCGTGTGTATGTATGTGCGCGTGTGGCTGCAGGTGATTTTGGTTATGCTCTGGCATGTAGCGAACGATGTATTCAGTGGGGTATTCGCTGACAAAAGTTACGCCCTGGGCATCCAAATATCAAATCGTCATTTCCACTCATTGGGCCTGCTGGCGTACAGGTATTGTTTTAGTGGGATTCGAACTTCATTCTATTGGGCCGCTGGCTTGAAGCGTGATATATTTTATTTCATTTTATTGGCGCATCGTTTTACCTTTAGAAGGCGCTGATGCTGACGTCATTTGGTCGTCAATCGCCGCTCCTCGGGCCGCTTCAACAGCCACGGTCGAATGACCAACAAGAAGTATATCGAAGACAGTAACCACATATCATTTTATTATTTCAAACTATGTTTTAATTTATTTTTGGCAATTGGCTACCTGGTCAATTCCTCGCATTTCTAATATAAAAATAGCAGTATAAGAAAACATATTGTACGTATTGTTACAAGACGCAATCTATCTGTCCAGGGTGCAGTGATCCAGTACCCAGGGCAGGTGCCCCCACATCCCGTCGACCCTCATGAAAGGCACCGGCGATGTTGGAGGAGGAGGAGGAGGCAGAAGAAGAAAGAAAAAAAAGCAAAAAAAAAAATTCCCGTGAAAAGGAACAGAAGAAAATCGAACGAACGATCGCGCAAGAACGTTCCAATTTCAAAGAAAAGGAACGGCGGTGCATGCGTGCACACACGGCGTCAATCAGTTGATATTTCTCCAGTATAAATGGCCTCGAAACCCCATTACGCCGGAACTCCGCGTTCGATCGTAGAAATAGAACGGCGGCGACGAACACGCGCTAGCACGAGCGAGCGCGCGCGCGCCAGATGGGAGAAATGGAACGGTCGGCTCAGCCTCGACGCCCAGCGCTCCGTAAAGGTGGTGGTGGTGGTGGTGGTGGCGGGGGCAATTCGTTGTCCCGCCGTGTGGTAGTAGTGGTGGGAGAGAACTGAACGCCGTTGGAGACTTTTATTTGTGGCCGCTGCCATCGTATGCGCCTTTTCGTCCTTCGGAGAAGAAGCGTACGCAGCTGCGGAAATTCGAATTCCATTCAGAAGCAATTTTTTTTTCATTATAATTTTCCAAAGATTGGAAGAAAATAATTTCAAAATGGGTGGTGCCATTGTCGTCCATTTGGTGCATCGCGGGCGGTCTACACTGCGCAAATCAGTCTGCGCCCATGCATGGAAAACGTGAGGAACGAATGTTGCCGTTTGGATGAGCGACCAATAGCTGACGAGCCTCGATTTGATTGGTCTAACTTTTAAAGGTGCGAAGATGGTGCAATTCCGGGGACAACTTAAGACCGGAGAATCTGGAATCCTTATCTTTCTGTGATGTATAAATATTATTTATCAACTGTTAAAGCAGAAAATAATATTTGATCTTCAAAGACATACAAGTAAAACACAATGTTTATTTTTCAAGAGATAGGAATAGAAGCAATGTTTATTTTCACAAATAATAACCAAATTGCTCTTGTTTTGAAAACCAAAGCGAAACTTCAGTGAACAACATTCATTTTATTATCCACTATGTTAACCGTGTCATACGGGCTGACGTGTATAATAAGAGTTCTGTAAATCCGAAAAAGACATCAGACAACTTATTCGAAAAAAATTACTTATGCGAGAGCTGTTTTCTAAATTTTGAAGCACAACAAAATTGAGAGCGAGCTACACTCCTGCTCCCAAACTATCGAATGAAACACTAATCGAAGGTGACGTCGTTTCGGAGAGCGCCGTTTCGCAACGCCGTGTCACCTCTGACGACAAATGACGGGCGGCGGCGCCACTATCGCGGCGCACCTAGGCGGTCGTCATGACAGCAAGCGACACGAGCAACGTCGAAAAACACGATCGCGACGACCACCCCCGCACACTGTAATCCATCACACCGCCAGCCCACCGTCTTAACCCGAGTTCCCCAATCGGTACCACCCGTACCCGTACTACGTGTACCGGGCTCTCCCCCCAAACTCTTGGGGGTCTGACGCGAACGAGAATTTGTAAACACATAACGTGACATGCCAATTTCATGTTGGAAAAGCGACGACACGCATGACGCGGCTGGCCAAAGAGTGCTTTTCAGAAATTCTGTCACACCGAGTAGCCGCCCTGTTACGGAGAAGAAATAAAAAAAATATGTAGTGGTGGTGCGTCCTTCGATTGGTCGAGCTTTTTGCCACGGAAGAAAACTGACCATTTACGGTGAACACGTTCTGACGTTCCCGAACGTTGAAAATGATTTCTCAACGTTCAACTTTTCAAGTAAGGAGTCGAACTGAGTAACAGAATGGAAACGGTCGGGGCTAACCAACCTACATTAAAGTATATTTTTCTGTGAAATCGAATACTATTTTAGTCTGCCTGTCACCTGTAGTTTAAATTACGTGAGGCGGTGAATCATATAATGGTGTACCTCTGGTTTGTCTCTAACTGTGAAACAGGAGATCTTAGTCTAGATCAGTCCAACTTTTGCTGTAAAAATAATAAAAGGAGCCATAGTTTCAGGTTCAGCCTGTAGTTTGTCAAATCTGTGATTCAATAAACGTCTTACAGAATAGATATTAAGAAACTGTTGAAATTCCTGTTCAGGCTGATTGATTTCTGCTCAGGTCAAGGTTAGCTGAGAAAGAAAAGAACTTCCAAATTGCCAGACCTAACACACGAAACTCAAGCTAATTAGGCAGAAAAATTCCTTTATCCATGTGTGATCGTATTTCCATAAAAATAAGTAAAAATAAACAACCCAGTTTAAGAACAATTGACAATTATTGATGGCTTCTTCCGGGAGACGCATCAATAGGATTAACATACATTTCAGGAAAAGTTTTAAATTAGAGCTTTGCTGAACAAGAGTGTCCACCAGGTTCGCCTTTAAGCCATACGTTATTTCAGACCGAGCCAGAAAAATATGCGAAAGGATAAAATAGGGTTTTCGGGGGTTTGGGGGTTGGGGATGTTAGGAATAAGGATTTTCCCAATTTATTCTTGCTCTTTATATGGGACACGCGTATTGAAAATGCAGCCCTAAGCCTTTTCGTACTGTATTTTAGTTTTTTTTTTATTAGAACGTTGTCGGCCGACTGGCCTCTGTCGGTAAAGTACAGCGACAACAGACACGCTATGTAATCGTAGACGAGGACCAATCATATACAACGTTGATGTAACCACCAGAGACCCCGTGTGTGGGCCACAGTGTTCTTCGAAATTGTTATTTACTCCCCCCCCCCAACACACACACACTTTCCTCCTCTCTATCTCAAATGTTTTGCAGGATTTTTTTATGTTCGTCAACTTTTCTATCGACTTTAGCCTGCAGACTGGCCAACGGTGTCAAGACGTTTTCAGAACGCCTTAAACCGTAGATGAGATTTGATTCATGGGAGAGAGTGAAGATAGGTGGTTGTTCAATTGATCGTGAAGACATTCTAGCCCGACAAGGTAACACCAGGTCGTACCTCTCTATATGCTCCTCGTCAAAAAGGGTCATCACATGTGACCAGTTTAATGGTGGGTCTCAGGTGGATAAATATAAATATAGCGGCCACGATCGAAGCAGCCATCAAAAAGCTTCTGGCCAAACCCCCTTTAGCACGAGAGATCTGAGAAAACCTGACACATTGCACTGGAAAACGTCTTATATATAATGCAGACATTTTACGAGTACGCACATGGACAGTGTATGTGTGTGCGGTGTCACTTGATATGAACTGTCTCCAGAAGAGCTGGACCCAATTTTCATTGTGCCTACGTTTTATGTGACGTATCCATGCAAGTACAGCTGTACTCCTATTGAGACCTTAGCGAATGGGATTTTCAAACACATGCCTTTGCCAAAGTGGCTATTATTATTTTTAATTACCAAATTCGCATTATGACAACAGGTGAAAACGACATGATTGGTTAATGAGATAAGTTATTAAATTATTTTCGACTCCAATCCAAAAAAGGTTTACCTGTAGTTGTTTCAAAACCTTCAAGATATATAAAAAGTATTAAGAAAAGTCAATTCATTTCACTGAAGGCAAAATGTAATAACTAGTTGCTCATTAATGTATAATAAACCATGGCGGGGGACGTTCAACAATTTTTAGGCTTTTCATGCGATAATGTTTGCTACACCATTTCAGCAAATTCTGAATTTGATCTTTAATTAAGAGTAATGTCGAAACAATCTTGGGAAGAGTAATGAAAAGGGAATGAAAAGGTTTGTAGTTTCTCAGTAACGGTTTTCGAATGTCAAGCTGTTCGTCACCATGGTGGGGGCAAGACGTAAAATGACGTCAATATCGACAGGACGGTCGCCACTCAGATTGCGAAGTCTGTTTGATGTCTTTCCATCGATGCTCAAGTGCCGCCAAAGGAGTTTTACTGCTATCTAATGCTACGTACTAAGCTCAATGCGCAACAGCATACTCCCTGATAAGACCAGTAAAAACCGAAACCGGTCGAGCTAAAACTATTAATTTGCCGAACTACCTAATGCGCCGCACTCTATCTCCTACGGCATTACGGTAAGCAAACATATACATTTCTCGGAACTCGACTAAAAATATTTTTAATTTTTTGAAGTTCAATTGAGAGACAATGTGGGATGAGTCAGCCAACGGACAAGATCACCTTCGGCGCACTGAGACAACAGCAGCACCCATCTCGCGAAAGAACAGCAGCGCCATCTCCTAGCGACACCACGTCGCCATTTGTCTGCTAATGAGTAGAGGGTTCTCCTTGCGTCTGCAAATCGTTAGGGTCATTTGGTTCCGTGTGTATCTCGAAATGGAATCGGCAAGAAATAATTGGGTCGAGTGCAGCCATTTCCAAAATGTGCGTTATCTGGAGTGGGCTATGGCGAGCGTTCGCGATTATAGGAACAAATAAAGTGTGAATAGGCAAGTCACGATTTCCCAAAACCTCATTACACCTATCAGTACAGTTTAGACGAGGGACTTTCATTTATAGCAGAAAGGTGTCGAAGTGACATGAAGGTTTAATAAAATTTTAATAAAATGTAATGCGGTTTACACGGAGTTTAGAGAAACTGTCAATTCTAGTCTGAGGAATGACCTCTAAGTTTTTATTAGAGTCAAAATGTGGTGGTAGCAATCAGATTCATGCGGGCTTCTCACCCCAGCATCATCCACCGCTGTAATTAGAAACGATCGCCCCCGAACATCGGCAATCACTCATAGCAACGTGCTGGGCGGGCAAGTGGTGTGTCGGGGTTTATCGTGACTGAGCTGAAGGCAGTCTCCGTGTCCGACCCTTGTCAAAAATGTCTGCCCGTTATTGGCCTTATTTCTCAAGAACGTCATCAGTTCAGAATTTTAGATAAAAATCCAAATTTCTCAGACTATAAAGGATGGATCACAAAATCATAAAATCGAAATTTAAATGCGCTTAAATTTAAAAAAAGAAAAAGTTAAATTAAATTAAATGTTAACACTACAGTGAAAGTAATCGCAATTTATTATGACTATCCCTATGCTGAACTAGTATGACGTGGTCTGGGCAGTCTAATGTGAAAACTATGGGAGAGCGAGTCTGAGTACGATAGAGGACGTTGAATTCGCAAC
The DNA here is from genome assembly GCA_034698785.1 of Mycogona germanica. NCBI lineage: Eukaryota > Metazoa > Arthropoda > Diplopoda > Chordeumatida > Chordeumatidae > Mycogona > Mycogona germanica. Next base: position 4,429 of record JAQGBY010005259.1, on the reverse strand, counting down.
GGTAGAGAATAAGAAAAAATGATGCCCGGAAAATGCAAATCGAAAAATAAGGGAAAAATTAATTCGGAATTGTCTGTCGACGACGGCACTCATTTCACTAGAAACCGAGTCGAATTGATAGTGGCTGGGGGGGGGGAGAGAGAAAGGGAAACACTGTGGGCGTTTTCTAGACATCTTCGAAGGAAGAAATAACACGTTTCGGGAGAAATGAAATACGTGGCTCCGGGGGTGAAAGGGCGGTAGTGGAGGGGACGAAAACTAGAGGAGAATTTTAAAATAGCGACGGTGGTAAGGCTTCAGACGCAGCTGGATCATTCTGAGTCCCACTAAGCATCACGTACTACATAAAACATGCCCAGTGATCGTGTGGCTTAGCACAGTGATGGGATTTAGTTTCGATACTATTGATATTTACAAGTTGTAAAAAAAACAGTAGCGAAGTTGTGACTTTTCTGAATATCCTGAATGACTATAAACTAGCGACAATTATTTTATTTTCATGCTTCATGAAATGTTTAATCCACCTTGACGTTTACTTTCGAACGGTTTAACGAAGCCCAGAAGGGGTGAATCACTCGAACCCCTTGACTTACACCATGAGATTTGCCACCTATTCGACACTGAAGGTATCCAGAGCTGACGTTGGAATACAGCTATGCTTATAGTGGATTGACAGTCTTTTGGCACTATCGGAGAAGATTGGCGCGCCCCTTCGTGGCGGCCTCAGCTGGCCCTCGCCACCACTTTGCAATAGACGAAAGATTCAATTATCTAAAAAGCTAGGTCGAGACTTAGACGCATGACGAATTCGTCGAAAAGAGAAAACAAATTAAGAGATAGATAAAGATTTCTATCCGATCGCAGCTGTGCAATTTTCTACCTAACAGTAGGTCCGGTCTATAAATGTATCCAGCTTATCCAACTTAGCAGCACGCTTTGAACCTTTAAAATACAAGAAATCAGCTATATTTACACATGACTCGGGTGCTTTTAATAAAATAGGAGTATATGGTGTACATAGTGAGTCGGTGAAACAAACCGCAAACAAAACCGTACAAACGTTATGTAATACACAACGGACCGAAAAGCAATATCCTGAAGATGAAAGAGAATATAAATTGAACCCATAGATCCAGCCATCGCTTCATTGCCGCAAATCGAAGAAATCCATTTATACTAACTACACAAATCTCACAATTTCCCATTTCACCACAATCCCCATTCTCCCGATATTGGTCTTCTTTCCATTGACCAATGAAGAATGGATGAATAGACCACATGATGCCGAATATGAACTTCATTACCTCAGTTGAATCAAATTATTTACGTTGCCTGTTTCGGAAATATTAATTTAATCAATATTTATAAATATAACGACTGTTTATTACCTACCCTTCGAAATTGTATACCCTGGTTACACTGATAAATTATGAGGGCTTGGAGAGAGTTCGTTTGACTTTTAATACCACATGGTCACACGATCTGTATTTCAAGAAGGGGCCAGCAATCTCAAAAGCACATTTCCCCAAATCTCAAACCCAATTCAAATTTCACAAGCACACGAGACGCGCTTACAAGTGTAACAAGGTTACAAAATCATATCACGCGATGAAAGCGAACCTAGCGGTTAAATATCCCCCTCCATTCCGATCCGTTTATCGATTAGTACGGTCAGCCACACTGGAAAGAAAACGTCAATTTCGAACGAATCGCGCAAGCACTGTTGCGTGACGTCACAAGGAAGGCTTCGTGACGTCACGTACTCGACCGTAGGCGCATGCGCTTTCGGGTCCGCGCGCGGTGCACCGGGGGTTGGCTGCGTGCGTGCGTGCGCGTGTCTCGTCGCAAATGTGCATGCATTTTATCCGAGGCGAATCGATTGCGACGAAAGTCAAGTTGGGTCGGAACCCGTTTTTCGGGATCTTTTAGGGGAGAACGCAGCAGAGAACCTGGTGGTGTGTGGGCAAAAATGAAGGCCCAAATTGGCGCACTCACAACTGTGTCGCTCAGATTTTATGAAATAGATACGTTAGGCTAATGGAGCGAATTCCCAACGAATTAGGAGACAAAGTGAAGAACTACTTCTGAAAAAGATAACCGATAAGTAAATATTTAGTATGTGCAATTTTCGTTATCCACAAATGCTAACCCCGATTTTAAAAATATATTTTTAGATCGATTAAATCGTGAGGACCTTTTTTGACAACGAAAATGACATCGCAACTGCGGGTTCGTTGAACGGTGCGCTCTGCGAAGTTTCGTCCTTTTTTGGAAATGCAGGACGCTCGGCGAACTCACGGAAAGCGGAACTTCATTAATTGATCGAGTGGGAGCCCGTAAGTCATGTCTCGTTAAAGACAACATTGGGAGCCAAATTTGATGGCAACCAGAGAATCATTTTTGCACTTTTGTGCCGGCAGTTGTCAACAGATAGTCCGCTAGTGGCGCAGCAGTCGCACGTCTCAATTATACTTTATGTTAATCTCACATCAATACAAATATTCGTAGATTTCAAATAAGCATGTTCTTATTGGCATATGTAAATGGAACATGAGTGAAAATCCTTTGACGCCACGCTACGAATTTCACATCAACGCATTGTCAATTAATGAATGAGACGACGGACACATGCGACAGATTTGGCGGCATTAGCTTTAGCTTAGGCAGGCTTTGGAGTCATTTTGTGAAAGGTAGTTCTGTTCGGATACAATTATCTGTGGGTATGGATATGTGAGATATGGGAGAATGAAATCCAGAAAGTCACGCCCGTTTCGGTGTTGGTCTCAGGAGGTCGCAGAAAAAGTTTGTACCAAAAGTATCGTATGATCGGGATAGAACGCAGTTGGCCCATAGAGTACACCCTAGCATCGGTCTCACCCCCGCAGGAGAAAAACCAACTTCGACAGCCATGATGGACGACCTGCGAAAGACGGGTGACCAGATAATGACGAATTCCCGACGGGGCCATTACAATTAAGGCGTTCTCCAGTCATTAAAGCCATTTACTCGTTGCCAGAGCACCAGTGATCAGTGTTTCCATACCAGCCACATGGGTTCGCCACACTCAGATATCCCCTTTTATACGTCCTCTTGAGACTCGAGACGAAATTTGCTAGATCATTTAGAATTTATCTTCGACATTTCTTGTACTCGCCCATAATTTCCAAGAGTTCGGAGAAATCCGGCAATTGGCTTGAAAGCTCATGTCGCCTAAACTGCAGCGAACGCCCGGGGCCGCATTGCGAGACAAGGAGAAAAATGATTCCACTCGTTATTCACTAAACTAGCCAATCATTCTTAGATTTCAGCACGATTGAGTCGGGTTGCTTTTGTAATTTTTTAGAGTCTAGTGACTTATTCGTTTCACTATTATTCTGTAAACGACCATTCACTCTTTATCGGAAGAAGAGTTGTACTCTTCAATTCGTTAAACTCAATCGCGTTGAGCAAATTTCGTTGCGAATTTGCTTTATTTTCTATTTCTCTTTCAGCACACGATAAGAGTCTGATTCACACATTCTGTACACGAGGTCTCAGAAAGGTGAATTCCCGGAAGTCAATTTCGGGTACCGTGGCGCATGCGTCGTCGCCCCCATCGAGACAATCGACTTCGACCGTCGCGGGTCGCGTTGATCATTGGACAATGACAGATTCTCGATTATTGATTGTAGTCGCCCGTTTGCTCTGCGAGGAGTCGCGGTGTGATGAGGAGGAGTAGTGCGTGGGTGATCCAAAAGGTGGTTCGAAGGTGGTGGCGCTGCTCTGCCATTGACGGCGACTTGGGACCTATCTTTAGATTCCCATTGTCCACTGATTCGCCGACCGAAGACACGCGGGCAGCTTCAGTCCCGTACGGGTGATGTGGCTGTCAGGTTCTGCAGTGATTAAAGGCCGGCTCACAATGACTCAGAATGCAGGGCACTACCATAACTTGTAACTTTTCTATTAATCATGCCATCATTGGTCACAATACTGCGTTTAAGTTATGGAATATGTCATTGTCAAATCAACTTTTCATCTAATAAATTGAATTATTAATTTCTAACACATTGGCTTCAATAGCTTGTCCAGTGTGATTTTTGGAGGTTTCCTATTTTAGCTAACGCCACTATTAGTCTAGCCGAACATTCTGTTATCCTAGACTAGAGGAATACCAATTCTTTTGCAGATATTGCAATATATACAAGCATTTGAGTTCTACTATAAAAACGTACCTTTGTTCAATTCTTTTACCCCTGTATTTCGAAAAAAAATTCTCGCAGTCATCAATACCGCTAAAAAGACTGTCTTCTAAACCACTTTCAAATCAGAGGAGTGACTCTCGCAAAAAATATCACACTAGCACCTTCTACGGAGTATGTATAGTAAATTCTAAGAGCAGATTTATGTTACAGCATGCCACGCGTCACCGTGAATTGGCCTTCGTCCA
>JAQGBY010005258.1:0-14970 GCA_034698785.1 Mycogona germanica | reverse complement strand
GCAGGTTGCCAGCCCGAATGGCAACCTGTACAGCCAATTCGTATAAAAGGAGCCAGACGTTCTGGCTCCTCACTCACTCTGTCGTCGGTCTCTGAGCTGTTCAGTTGTTCTGTCTTGTTTGCCACGATAGGAAATAAATCAGTTTTTATTTTAAACTACCATCTTTTGCCGGACTATTTAATACTAATTTGCAGCAGCCCTCAATTTCAAATAGTTTTTCCAACAGTACGCTTATACTCACTTGTGAATTCACCCCGTACGTCAATCATTCGTCGTCAAATTGAGTACATCCCAAAATTAATTCATATTTGTGCATACTCAATTCGCAGCGCAACCCAAACTGTTCATTTTATGAGTGGTAAATAAAGAGTTGGGTTGTTTTCGAGAAGACCCATCGTGCACTACAATTTGGACACCGCTGCAGTAGCAGTAGTAAATCAGTTTTGTTCAGTTGTTCAGCAGCGTTTAAAACGATTCAACGTTTTGTCTGATTGGTCAAGCAAGAACGGTTATCTTCGCGCAAAATCGCTATAAATAACGGGATTGGGTGTAGATTCCTGGTGTTAATGCAAGAAAGCGACGAATGCAAAATACACGATTCTATATTTTTATTCCCAGAAACCTCGCGCGGAAATGCGCAATTATTTTCGTATATGATATAAGCCACATAACGAGGTCATTTTTTGTTTTGACGTCAGAAACCTTATCTGCAAAATGTCAATAAATGATTCTCTTTACAACATTAACTTTCATTAAATGGTGAATTCTGGACAGGCCGAATGAAGAAGACGAACCGAGTGGCGAGCTCGCTTTTATAATAATATTTTACTATTATTTTAATTAGAACTGGTAATTGCTGGTAATAACTCGGTTCGTCTTCTTCATTCGGCCTGGCCCGAATTCACCATTTAATATATATATCATCCAGACGTCCTAACTAAATCCCTCATTAATTTTCATGTTGTACAAACTAATAATTGGGTTTATAAATAAATTTCTAACTAGTTGGCGATGCTAATAACTTAAGAATAAGTGAATGAGCTCGGGACATAGCCGTGGAAAATCGACGACGAGCAGGCGAGGCTCCATAAACATAAATAAAAATAAACTGCATTTTGTGAAACGTACATTGAAAGAAGTCACCCCTTTTCCTTCGTCAAAACCCAAGAAAATTTTGAAATCATTAAGATTTTGAGACCTTACCTACAGGCATACTACTTTGGATGGCCTATGGAAAGTGTGCCAGGAGGAGTGGGCCAACATTGACCATCATGCGCTTCAACGCGCACTTCTACAGTGGAAACTTCGCTGCAGGGCGATTGTCATCTCTAGCAAAGTCAATCGACATTTTAAATTTTGAAACTGAAGAGGGAGAAATGGAGGACATGCTGCTCACTTGCTAACTGTTTTGAAAATAAGCTCTTTTTCGACGTCACTTTTACTGACGATGGGTTGTACTTCAACTGACAGACGACGATGTCAACTGACAGAATCAGGATATTTTATTTTTATCATTTTCAGCAAGCAGACCTATTGTCATTAAATGACGGCAATAATATGAATTTTACAATTTTGGAATAGATTGGACATAGACTTTACCAGACAACTTCAAACACTAAACTGTAAATCACCTGAGCATTTCATTTGAAAATAAATAAAATTGGAGTAAAAAATCAATTCCAGTGACTAAGTCTGTATGTTGTCAGTCAGCACACATGATTTTATTTGCTTTGTAAGAACGAAATAGGCGAGGGAAAAATAAAACAAAATAATTGCAAATATTATGCATCGGCAGTTTGATCTATACTCAAAGAGTATATATATTATGTGGCAGTAGAGCGAGTTATATATAACATTTTGAATCCAAGCATTGCTTCGAATAATTTAATCCTTAAACTATTAATGAATTGGTTAGTTTCCCTATTACAGATTATTAAAAAAAAGTTGGATCCAGTGTTAAATAAACTTAATACGACGTGTGAGGCGCCCCCAAAGACACACGATCATAATGGGATTTACGCAACGATTTTGACTGTATTTGACGAAACGAAAGACATTTTTATATATATAGTTTCATTTTATTTATTTTGAAACACCATTTCTTTTAAATATATATTATTTCGAAAGAATAAAATCAAAAACCTTTCTTCAAAACTATCAAACTCTCTTAATTACACATACCATTTTATATTAAAGGTCCAGCTTATTTTACCTTGTTAACTCTATCTAGTTCATTTCATAACTTTTCAAATTTTATTGAACTTCAACTCCCATTAAATATATTTTATTTCTCTTTCGAAAAATCAAAGTTGTAATTTAATCAGTCAATCTTGAAAATCTGAGCTTGAACCAAAGTATCAGCTGTCAAGGCAATGATAGTATTGGACAATCATTTCATTGTCTCTTATCTAAAACGTTGCGAATTGCAGGACTACAATTAGAACTCGGCAATGAAGATAGTTTAAACGAAAATTTAAAACATCTTTCAGAAGATGAGCAAATCAAGAAAATGAAGATTTGCGAAACACAACGACATGAAGATATGAAGTCGCCCAAGACATTCGTCACTACCCAAGAAATTAAAATAAATAAAATTTGGGCGAGCTCATACGTTTGTCTTTGTGTCTCTCAAATCTTCATTTTCTTAATTTTCTTATCTTCTGGAAGATATTTTAAATTTCCGTTTAAACTATCTTCGTTGTCGAGTTCTAATTGTAGTCCTGCAATTCCCAGCGTTTCTTTGAGATTGAGATTCCCTTTCTTTGAGATTGTCTCTTATATGTTAAGAATATAACACTTCTTTAAATTTCCATGTCCTTCTGACATTTTATTGTACGCAGGTTCACTTATTTTTCCGATTCTTTACCTGATCATTGTTATTATAAGTTTCGAAGCTCTTTCAGCAGAGGTCTGTTCCTCTTTCGGATTCTTGGTTAACCCTTTAACTAGCGATAAAACTGAATTGTCCAGCTCCCCCCTCCTTCATCCACTCGTAGAGCCTCGACTTTTATTTTTTTTACGAAAATTTGGACCTTGCATCGATATTGTTCGATTATTTGGCACCTCGGTAGGCGGAGTACTGAAAAACCCGGGTGGACGAGAACGAGTCTTTTCCGCTGGAAGCTGGCTGTGATGACGTCACGCATTTAGCTAAAAACAAACGATAACAGAGAAGAAGACAGGAGAGTGAAGAAAGAAATGAAAAAGAAAATGGAGTTTGGGAAGAAGTCAAGGATGTGGAGACAGAAAGAAGAACAGAAATGAGAAAAATGTGAGACAGAGAACAGAAAAATAACATAGATGAGCGACAAGAGAGTTATAAAGAGACAGAAATAGAAGAAAGTGAAATAAAAAATAAAAAATAAATGAAAATAAGGAACATGTCATTTTTCAATTGGTCTATCAATTGAACAACCGATTCAACAATGTTTTTTGAACCCATGTTCAACCGGATAGTTAGCAAAACCGTGGTCACTTTTAAATCCGCCAACAGCAAATTATTTAATCACCGCAACTCAAGAAAGAACCTGCAAAATTCCGGTTACAAAAAAGAAAAAAAGCATTCCCGTTTTTGTGAAACCATGATAGGGGGGATAAAGTGATCCAGGACGTTAGTCACGCAAAAATAGGTTAGTGCTCCAAGTGAGGTAAATGAAAATCGGAATCGGTCAAATATGGAATCGGTCAGATACGGAATGAAAAACGGAATCGTTCAAATACGGAGTAAAACTCGCAACAAAATATGTTGGGGTGGAAGGGGGGCGTTTCTCCTTGCAAAACCAGAGGCGCAAATGTCTTAAAGAGGGGTCAACAAAATTCTCGGAACAGTCTTTGTGGAATTCAATTCAAAACAAAAAATCCTCATTCACGCAACTGACGAATTGCGAGCGCTCCTAGCGGCGACAGTCATTCGCAGTTCAACTTGTTGATTATTTAAATATATTAAATATATTTACTTGTTTCTATAGTGTTGATGATTGTTGAACTGTTTGCTTTTTTGGTCGTACGCGCTGACCTCTGCGCTTCATAGGAAACCTAGTAGCAGTTCACGAATCCCTGTGGCGAAAGTGCCAAGTTGGCATATTTATAGACGTAGATGCTTCTTTCATTTTAATATTGACAACCCATTTCACATAGTGCCTAAGCACCGAGAGGGGTACAGAATCTTCCTGTTGTGACCCGTCACTTCAGTGAATTTAAAAAAAAAAATTGTTCATATATCTTTTACAAGGTTCATTCACATAGCATGCGTCCCTAGATGGTGTTGTCGTGTACTTTTGGCTAACTGAAATGCCTTAAGTTTTCTGTTGACAACAAAGAAACAAAGATTTGTAGAATCGTAATTGCTGTCGAATTTGAAAAATCAGGCATGACACCACTATTACAAGTGAATTATATTCTAATTTATAATAAAATAAGATTAAGGAGTTTTCAGGAGTTTTCACCTAGGAGCTTCAACCTAAGCTAATGTTCGTGTCCTGTCGTTGCCGTTTATTCGTATTCTTCATTCCTCATCACATATTCGCAGCGGCTCATTACTTTTCATTTCCAGAAAGTTGGTGTCATGTATTCTTATTTTCACGAATTTCAGCCGATGGAAATCCACCACTGGTCAACAATTGCCACCCTGACCACTTAAAAACGTCACCAGCGGCGACAATTGAATTGAAACGGCACTACACTAATTAACATCAGAAAAGTCACAACGCTGAAATCTATTAACATTTTAACCAATACATTTTTTGCTCTAAACATTAATAAAAAGCTCATTATGCAAGAACACCGTTTTTGATATTCGAGTAATTTGGCGGATAAGCCAATTTTGACACAACCATGTGCGATGATTTTTTTCATTTTGTTTTTCAAGTCAAACCTTTTGAACAACGAGATCAAGATAATGGTAATTATCTTTCTTTTGAACATCAAGAATTGTAGTTATGTCAAGACCACCACAAATCTTAATTTGGCGGACGTCATTGCGTCACTGTAAGCATGATCGAGAGATTTCAAATATGCTTGAGATTGGAGTAAATGGTCCAACGAGATCGTGTTCATCGCGAGTGATACAGATCACGTGCTAGAATCTTATTACAAATTGAACGCACCCACTCAAGCACAATTAAGATGAAGGAATTGTCATTCGGGAGCGCCTAGCCATTTCTTGTCGAAGCACGTTCAACGTCTAAACGCACCCTGCCAAGCACGCTTGGATTGAGCACGCTTGGCCCGGGTAACTAGGGTATTAGTCATACACCTTCAGGCTTCAGCAAAAATAAAAAAGTAGAAAAGATAAAATATAGTTTCAAAATTTGCAAAAGGCTTTGCGCGGGAACCGACTTCGGTGAGAGCATCAAGGTTCACCGAATCGAGAGACGAGGCGATTCACGCTTGACGTGACGCCGCGAGCTTTTTTTGCCCTTTCGCCACGAAAAACAAGACATTAGATCTACTACATCCGAGGGATCGAGAGAGAGGGAGAGGCGGAAGAATAAAAAATCCTCCTCTCCAATCACGCGATAATCGGTCGGATCGGAGTGATGGACGCGCCCCATTGAACGCCGAAAAACATATGCAATCGTACGCTTCACTAGAATCTCACCCAAAAAAACCCACCTAGTCTATTTCTGAACATCGAGGTTGTTTCCAAAATACTCTTGTAGCAAAATTTACCGGGTACGTTATAAGGCTATAGAGCTTCGATATTTTTTAAATTGCGTGCACCAATGGCCGCTGCACTTTATCACAAGATGCCGCTTATGCAGAATTGCCTCGATCTTATCATCGTTCTCTAAAAGATCGCGTCATGAATATCAAGTCACATCAAGGCAATCTGTGCCTCTCACATAGGGCCTAAGCTCTGAGAGGGGTACAGAATCTTCCTGTTGTGATCCGTCACTTCAGTGAATTAAAAAAAAAACAAAAAAAAAAAAAAAAAAAAAGTCACATCCTGACAAAAATATATTGAGCAACTAGGCAGAAGATAATGATGGGTTTCCGTTATCGTTACTAGTGCGTGTCCGTTTGTTTGTAAAATAGCAACAAACGGAATCAATTCGAACCAATATCAGTCCCCAAAAAAAGCCACTGATTTCCACAAAACGGCGATTTCAATTACCAATAGCAGGCCATCAATAAAAATGTCTCTCATTTTCTAAGAACTGGGTTGCCCTAAATGCAAACACTGTTTGCAGTTCAAAGAACGACGAACTTGAAAATTACAGAACAACCACTGTCCTGGACATTTTTGCTCATTCCTGTCATGACGTCATAAACCCAATTTTCTTATTAAATAAATTGAAGCGCCTCACTCAAAGGCTCACGCATCACAAACCAATAAAATGATCGAAATATTTCATTTGTAGCAGTTCACTAAACCAAAGACACTCGTAATCGTAGATTATTTTACAAGTTATGTAGTTTGTTTAATGTAATTAAAAGTTACGATATCAAGAATGGATTGACCTACGATACCAATTTTCCTGAATAAAACATATTTCTAATTTTTAACAGTTTTCCTTGAAAATGATGCAGTCACCAGGTAACCCTGTTTCTATCAAACCTAATCAACAAGAAACCGAACCAAAATGTATTTTCTCATTGTGACAATTAACTATTCTTGAACATAGAGAAAACCCATTATCGACTTCGTTCATTGCCTTTAATTCTTAACTTGAAAATCATTTCGTGCAACATATGCAAATGCGACACAACACCGACAAGTCAATGATGCAACTTTTCTAAAAATTACAATTGTACCAAGTGCGCATTGATGTCCAGATTATGTCATGATTTTTGAACGCCATCTAGTGATCATCATAATGAAAGAGGGCGCAATAAAACTGCAAATACATTTTTAAAAAGAAAAAGGTCTAACACAAAGCAAAGACACAATAGGCTACTAGATACTACAAAATAAAAATAAATATCAAAAAACAAAATGGCAAGATAAAAATTTATAATTTCAACTTTATATATAAATTTTTTTTAACCTGACTTCCTAAATTTATTATAGCTCGAATAATGCAGGACTATATTAAACAGACATGTAAGCTCATGTAAAACTCATGTAAACCTGAATAAGAGATCCTCTGAGAATATTTCACCAACTAAATATTGATTTTGCCATCTGAACGTTCCTGATGGATGACTTATCTGTTCATATAATATTTGATAATAAAATACACGCATCTAAACCTAATAATATCGGCATGCCAAATTATAAACATAATAAATAAATTGAATCATTGAAACTTAGGTTCTGTCAACACCTTCTGTTCACAAGGCCGAGAATCTCAGCGTGATCAACGTAGTTTTAACGAGTGAGACGTATGAGAATCTCGTGTTTCAATTAAAAACAATACGATCCACTTTTTACATATATCTGGGCTAAAACACCAATGAAAATTATGCGAGGTGACAAAGTCTCTAGGTCCTGCGCTCTGGAGTACGCAAAGTGATGACGTAATTATATACCGCCATGTTTGTTTTTCGCGCGTCATCCAAAAATATACAGTCCAGTCAAGCGAACGTGAGGGGATAGGGAAATTACTGTCAAATCTGTGGTGCAAAATGTGCAATATTAGGGGTTAATATGTGTATAAGGCGAGAGATCAAGCGCAGAAAAACAACTCCACCAACCAAATGAGCATACATTATTATTAGTAGCACACACCATTGAGCAAGTTCACAAATATTAGCAGATATACACACAGCAGCATTTAGATCCTTAATTGTATTTTCACCACAATATTCTACCGCAGGGCTTCCCAAATTTTGTGATGACATTTCAGGACGCCGCAGCTTCTCAACAGACAATTGTAATAATCGCACGAATAATTAAAAATAATAAAGGTTATCAACGCGTTGAGTGGTGAGTATTAGCCAATTCATTTTTTAGAAGCAACAAAAAAATGAAATATCTATTCACTAGCTACTTGGATGTTATCCATAAAATCAACTTTTTCATTTATAACCAAAACAATAGCAGCATCTTTAATTGCTAGACGCACCAGGGACGGGTTTCCCGACAAATCTTCGGCGCGAAGAAAAATCTTCGGCGCCCTGTGATTGGTTGATTTGGTGACGTTTCACTTTCGAAGTTGCGAGACGTCACCAAATCAGCCAATCACAGGGCGCCGAAGATTTTTCTTCGCGCCGAAGATTCGTCGGGAAACCATACCCAGTTTGCAGTTCAAATAATCAACCATATATTGGTGACATTGATTAACTTAAAATTAAGCATCTGTTTTGAAGTGCGTTTGACTTGATTGGGCTTGGTTAGCACGACTTGCATGCAAGATGCATGTAATTATGTTGTTAATTTGTCAGCGCCACTTGCAAAGTCTGACCATTCACATGCAACATTTTCCAAATTGTGAAGGCTGTTATCTCAGCGCGCATTTCATTTTTTATCATTTATAAAAATGGCGCCTATGACGGAAAGAGCAGTCATCAATGCATGGATAATTTGGGAAACCCTTCGGCGACCACAAGAGACTAATCGAGCAACACAATTGTTGGAAATATACATGTATTACGGGACTAAGACGTACGAAGCGTTTCAAGAAAATCAAAACATCATGGGGCTTATCGCTTCACTGACCACAAATATTACTTAGCTTTTAAGGAACTATTTTGAACTTTGAAAAATCACATCGAACAAATACTTAAATTACTCATGGCCAATTTTTAGACTTTATGTTTCGAATATTAAAAATGCATGTTTTCTAACGAACTGGTTTGTGATTTGAATTTTCAGAATTTAACCATTTATGTATTTGTGAAATATTTGTTCAGTCAATTTTTAGAATATGAAGGTCTTAATTTTAATTTTTCCGTCCAACATTTTCTCAGGGACACTTGTACCGCCTAACTCCACAACACAGCAGTGGTCCGGCGGCACCATTCTGGTGTGGCGCCATCTAGTGAGCGTCGCGCGCAATCGGCTGGTGCCTACCTTTGATTTTGAGCGCGGCCGAGGTGGTGGCGCTGCCGGCGACGTTGGTGGCCACGCAGCTGAAGTTGGCCTCGTCCTTGGCCATGGTCTCGGGGATGGTCAGCTGGCACACGTTGTACTGGAACATGGACTGCAGGCCAGGCAACTCCTGCAGGCGGTCGCCGTTGCGGAACCAGCAGATGTCCGGCACCGGCTCGCCCTGCACGATGCACTCGAATTGGGCGCGTTCGCCTTCCACGATCAGACGATCCTGCAGAGGCTGCCAGGGGGGGAAATACAACCAGTCAAACAAAATGATCTCCCAACGTCTCACGTCATCATTACAACATTATCAACAAAAATATTTAACCGCTTTTATTTAACGGACAAGATTTTCAATTGTTTCGTTTGTGAAACGGGCTTTTTACTAGATGTTTTTGAAAGAAGCACTGGAAGGCGTCATCATTGATAAGATGTCACCTTTGAAATCAGCACGAGAGAAGCACTTATTTTAACTGTCGACTACTTACTTCATTCAAATTTGCTGATTTCTTTATTTTAAAATATTTCTCTTCGCAGCGACGTTTTCTCAAAACTCGTTCAATATCAAGAAATTGATCAAAATAAAAAAGAACTCAAATGAAAATGAATTCAGAGGACATAAAATTGAGACATATTTGCTGCCCCTTATACATTGGCAATCACTAATAGCATAGGTGCCAAGCTGGGCAGCACACCAATTTATCAGCTCGCATCAAAGTACTGATTGTTTTTTAAAAGTCCCATTGTGAACATTTCGCTTTGTCAGTTGTTCAAAAGGGAAGAAATATTTTATCGTCTATTGCCCTTTACGGAATGAGAGTCATATGATACGGAATGAGAGTCATATGATACGGAATTAATGAATCTAAATTAAGTACCACTTTTTTAATTTAAGGGTGATAAGCATAATGAATGGTACCGGTGATTTAACATCTTAGACCCCTCCCCCCACCCAGAGGGCGACCTGGAAATGTTTGCCTAACCTAGGCTGCCTAGGAAAGGGGTCTGATTTTACTTCTATTCCAAAAGAAGGCGCGTTAAGGAATTTCTTTCGCCCAAAAAATTCCGAAGGTGTCGGCCGGAATCGAAACCGCGATCACGGGTTTTTGAGGCGAACGCGCTACCTCTCAACCAATCGACACCTGATAAGCATAATAAAGCACTGGAAATTCCTAATTTTCATTGGATGATTATCATTACATCTGGGCTCATTTAGCAATTCACATTTTTATTTGGTGATTGGGTTCGTGAAATTGCTAATGACACCTGATGCTTGAATCTTGAATCTTTATTCTATTTGATGTGTAAAGATTTTACACCTTCAAACCTGAATAAGTTGTACAAAATCTACCAGAACATTGATATGGGCGAATAAATGTCATTGGTATTCAATAAGAGTGTCATAATAATCACCTTAACGAACACAGGTGCGCCTGACGTTCCGGTCAGATTGGGACTCCACACAGTCGACACTCCATCCAGTTTCGGCGGTGCCGGCGAGGTGACAGCCGATCTGCCGGATGCTGGAGTCGGCGATCGGCACCCTCCAACAGTCGTGTCCAAACGTGTCGGCGACGGCGCGAACCCAATCTCGGGTGGCGTCCCCGGCTTCAGCCCTTCGATCGGTCCGCTGCTGGCGACGGGTGCTCCGTACCCCTTGACGGTCCGTCCATGAGATTCGTACGACTTACTCGATGACGTCACCGTCTTGGACGAACTCGTGGTCTTCCACATCGACGAGGTGGTTTCCGTGGTGGTGGACGAGGTGGAGGCATTCTTTGAGGACGACGTCATGGTTCCTGTGGGCGTCACGTGTTTGGGGAACACCGGACGGAACCCGGATGAGGATTGCAGGGCCGGCGGCGTGCCAGGAATGCCAGGATAGACTGCCACGCCTCCCTTGGGCATGGAGGTGGGGGTGGGAGGTGGCGGTGCCACTACTGCTCCGCGGCCACTGGGCCGAGTCACAGTCTTTGGGTCGACGTAGCCAAACTCGGGTGGAGGACCCGGTTCCGGCATGGGGGGTGATGGCAACTGTTGTACGGTCGGCGTGGTCGGTTTCGAATGCCCTATCTTGAGAGGAGCGAGTGGTTTGTTGATGGGGGTAGTTGCTGATGAGGACGAACTCTTGATTTCGTGTCGTTTGGTGATGATCTCCCGGCTTTCGGTTGATTTCCGGAATACTCCGAAGCCCACCGGTGAGGGATCCTCAAAGCTAGATGGTGGTAACGGCTCTGATCGTCCATCTTGCTGGAGTGGCGTGGAAGCCGGTCTGTAGACGGGAGTTGTGGAGCTGGGCGGTGGCGGTTTCACCGACTTCCATGTTCCACTAGTTGGTGTCGGCTCGCCACCTGGCTTCCAGACGATTGGTTTATCGGTCACGTGACTCGGTGACAGGGCAATTGGGACGAAGCGAGTTGGCGTGACCGAGCCGGCAGGTGTCGCAGCGGTCGGCGTGGGGGTGGCCTCGCTCTCCTCGAATTTGGGCAGGACGGTGGATGCGTAGAGTGACGCCACTGGGTGCTCGAATGTCAGTTCCTTCCTGACAAACTCGTCTTCAGATTCCGAATAGACGGACGACGACAGCATCTTGTTGGGTTTGGGTGGCGGAGGAGGTGGCACGCGGCTGCTGCTGCTGGATCGAATGGCGTCGCTGTCAGACTGGACAGACTGTGGCGACGCGCAGAGCTCCACTTCCGGCGGAAGTGACAACTCGAGAGTGGCTTGCTCGGTTTTTGGACGCTGCCACACCTTGGAAGGCGTGGCTGTGAGTTCCGGCAGATCTGGGCTGCTGTGTTCCATTGTGCTCGATTCCTAAAGTTGTGCAAGTTGATCAACAAAAGATACATTTTAATAATCTTCGTCATGTCATTTTTCAATTTCCTTTAGATTGCGTCTTGCATTTGGGTTGGATTTAATACAATCAATTTTGACATTATAAATTTGAATTTTGATTGAATTGAAGACTTAATTTGATATACCGGTTTACATTAAAATGAAGTATTTCGAGCTATTTATTTTTCTCTGACTCAGCTATATTTATCCAAATATTTTTTTATTACTGCACAACATTTACAAAAGATTTCGTGCATATTATAGCTTAAATTGACCTTTGATTTTGTCTGTGATTGAACAGTGGTCCGCTCGACTTTATCTATAAGTTTTGGCAGTGTGATCTGTTGAGGTGTCGATGTGGAAACTTTACTAACAGTCTAAATAAAAGAGAAGGATTTTTGTCAAATTATTTGCCAGAAAAAATTGTTAACTATTTTTCTTTTAAGATGTTAATTGTGGTAGGTCTAAATCCAAATATTAAAAATGATTAGAGCTACTGAAAGTTAGAATTCCAAAATTTACATGTTCACACATGCACGCTTCATCTGAAAAAAATCATGCGATTAAATATTTATACATGAATCGGTATTCGAACGTATTCTTTTTCCAATATACTTGGCCATGCTTAATAGTGGGCATTAATTTGTTTACCTGTTTCTTCTCTTCGAACATGGTGACCTGTTTGCTGGAGAACTTGTGCACTTGCTGCTGTTGCTGCGATGTTGAAAACTCCTGTTCGACCACAAAATCTGCTACGCTGTGCGCCTCGCCAGCGCTGTTCACTGCTTTCACCATGAACTTGCCACTGTCTTCCACTTTGGCTAATTGAACAAAAAATTAGATAAATTATCAATTTTATTAAATTACTTTGATAACATTTAGATCATGCCGATCTTGACCATTATGATCTTGAAAAATGAACTTCGTTCAAAATAATATTTGAATTATTTTGTGTGCTCTCTAATAAAAGACAACACTTTCAAATATTTTCAAATATTCAATATGAATTTTTTCAAATTAGTTTCTAATATATGTTGCAAGCCAGAAACAATCAAAACTATTTGTTCAAATGATTTGTAAATTAATGATACATTGATTTAAATACGAGGTTTACCTGGTTGTCTCGTGAAATCGACGACGTCATGCTTTTGATTTGGAGACGCCATTTTTAAGTTTGAAGCGAAAGGGAGATTATTCAAAATTTTGTAACGCTTATTTTATTATGTTTTATTGAAAATCTCCGCTCCGTCGATAGCGAATTATGATGGTTTAGTAAGTGGATGTTCATTTTTATGCGATTTCATTGAGCCGTTCGGCAGAAAATCCCCGAACACCAAAATCGAAATCTCTGTTTTATAATATAGGATACATGTGTATCTGTAGGTTCAATTGCTTTCCTAATATCCAGAGCAACTATTTTTTAAGCTTTAAGATATATTAAAAAACGAGCATCATAAATTTTTTTTTAATCTTTTCAAGATCTTACGAAGATCCAAAGGCGCTTGGTCAAACACTTTTCAATAATTCAATAGCACTATTTAATTATTGAATTATTGTCTAATTATTGAACTATTGAATTATTGAAAAGTGTTTGACCAAAAAAAAAAAAAGAAAAAGGCAAGAAAAGACTTTAAAATGTTTGATGATGCTCGTATTTTATTATATCTTTAAGCTTAAAAAATAGTTGCAAATTCAGTTTTATGTAACTCGCTTCAGTGAAATAAAAAATAAAAAACTTGCAATTGTTACAAGAAATCCTACGCGATAATCACTTTATTTACTTTAAATGAAGCGTCAATTCGTATAATCGTATACTTGTTTATATAAGTACTCTGTTTCAGTAAATACAAGTGAAATTTTTTTTTAGAATCGTAGGATGATTTCGTTCGTTCGAACTTATCACGCAATTCCATCACTTGCGGAATCGAGCTCATCAAAGTCAAATCATATTCACAAACTCACTTTGAGGTATGATGAGGGTCGACGTGTCGCCGTCTTTCTTGACCAGGTAGCCGCCTTTCTTGGTGATGAGCTGACCATTTTTGTGCCACGTCACTTCCGGCGAGGGCACGCCGCTCACCTCTACGGTCATCTCCACCCGCTGACCCGCCTTTACCACCTGCGCCTGCAGGCGGGTCACAAAATGGGGCGCCACCTGACGGGCTAAGAAATCACAAATAAAACACGATATTGCAACTTGCAACTTTTATTGATTTTATTGTCGCTATCCATAAAATTGAATTGGGCGCGGTTAGAATTTAAATAAAGGAAATTGCTCAACGACACGACGTGCTGAATATGCAATATGTTGTTGTGACGGCTTTTGTTTAATACTCTTGATATTTTAAAATTCAGATTTGATTCGAAGCAAAGCAATTGTGTTTTGGCATCATCCGAATAAGTGCGCTGACAAAATACTTACGTCGGACTGAGAGGTCAGCTGTGCTGGAAGCAGTGCCGGCCGTGTTTCTTGCCGTACAGGTGTACCGTCCGGAGTCCTTCTCCGTGCATTTAGGGATGCCATACACCACGTGACCGTTGGTCAGCGACTGCTCGACGTCAGTTCGAAATAGCTCGGAGCCGTTCTTGTACCACTTGATGCTCGGATCCGGATAACCTGTGACCGAAACAAAAAAGATCCAATCAAAAATTAAGCAAATTTTGCGGATTTCATTATTTACTAGCTCACTATATACCTCTGCGCAAGACAACCCTCTGGTATCGTTCCAGAGAATCAATTGGTTTGTTTGCACTTACAGTAATATTCAATCGACGATGGGAGAACTAATAATGATAGTCTTGTTACTCGTGATAGATTTTAAATTATGCAGATAGTTAATTGGGATTTGGCAGATTAAATATTCCACTAACATCGACCTGCCGTAACCATTTAAATGAAGCGAGATATTAGAAAATTCAAAGCGGAATATTCATGGAGCAGATTGTCAAATGTTGTCTCATATTTCTTAATGCGGAATCTCTCATCACCGTCACTAAAAAAATTAGAAAGCACAAGCAGGAACACCTGCATTTATGCTCACATTATAAAAACGTTTTCTAAATTAACTTTTTGAGGATTTTATTTTAGTACGACCCGTCGTAGCGCAGTTGGTTAAGCGACGGACTGTGGTTCGGCGGTCCCGGGTTCGATTCCCGGC
>JAQGBY010005257.1:0-14970 GCA_034698785.1 Mycogona germanica | reverse complement strand
GGGTTCTAGTTCTAGTTCTGGACCTCCTTAACAAATAGCTCAGATACAACTGGTCGTTCGACCCCCGCCATAGGCCCTCTCTTGGGGGCTGCTTGTGGGTACATATTGTAATTGTAATAGACACAGATATATTTTATTTGTTAAATTCGAATCGCAGGAACGCAAGAACATCAAGATAGGTTGCGTTGCACTTTAGTTGAGTTAAGCAGTTTGTGAGCTGTTGAAGGGCAGTCGTTGTTTTTCCTTAATATTGGATCTTGGAAGTTCTGCCACGCTTGATTTTTGTGAGCAACATCGGCCGTGATCGTCGTTTCCTAACTACGTAAATTGGATTCGCTTTTCGATTTTGTCACGCCATTTGTGTGGATGGAGTCTGGTGACATTTGGTGTGGGTGAGTGGGAGTTGGTCTGTCGCACACACGCCTGTTGGTGGAGGACTATTGGGACGTTGTATGGCTGTGGGAGTGGTCGTGGGGTGGGGTGGGGGAGAGGGACTGCTCTTTAGTGGACCTCCCCGCGACTCACCAACTCGGGATGAGTCACTCGGTCACCAGCTGGACCTTTTTTCGCACCCCATATGTGGGTTGGACTCCACCAGTCCCAGCAGTTATAGATTTATTGCACTTACATTTTTGGACAGTGAGTCACACTGTTGAGCGATTCGAGTGGACGGGGGAAACATTTTATTATGTTTTTCATGCAAATAAAAAAATTAGTGCTTCGTTTGAAGCTCGACGAGTATTTCTTTTGTTGGGTTGTGGTATAAAACACATTATACCCAAGTCACACAAGACCCAAGCATACGTAGCAAGGTGCGTTTAGACATTGAACAGAATGGGCACCTGTCGCTCGACGGGGTTTGACAAGAAAACACGAGTCGCACTCTTAATGACAATTCCTCCCTCTCAATTGTGTTCAAGATTTTCAATTGTGCTTGAGAGAGGGCACGTTCAACTTTTAATAAGATTCGAGCACGTGATTTGTATCGCGCTCGCGATGAACACGATCTCAAAGAACAATTTGCCCCAATATCAAGCACATTTGAAATCTCTCAAGCCAGCTTGAAGCATGAAGCAAACTTGAAAAAGTTTGAATTGGGCTCGAAATTGGGGCGAAATTGGCTTTCGAGATTGCACGTGCTTTCCTGAAATACAGATCGCGTGGACGAATCTTATTGAAAGTCAAACGCACCAATCTCCAGCACGTGTTTCAAAATTCTCGAGCGTGTTCGAGATGGGCGAATCTTCCATTCGATAACGAGCAGTGCTTTACTGTCAAAGTCCAGTCTCGTCAATTTAGGTTAAAGTCTAAACGCACCCTGCTGTGTATAAACACGCTCTCCTGCATCTGATGTTTGAAATTCGCGTGCTGGGCGATGGTCGATGAACAAGACTTGTTCATGCGCTTGATTCATTGATTTTGTTAGATGTCTGAACGCCCCCTGCTCAACTCAACATGCGATGATCCCAAATTGAACTACAGTATTCGAGCAAAAGGTCTGACCAAGGAAAAATTGGCTGTCGGGGGCGCAATTACTTTTAATCGGGTGGCGGTTGTGTGTTGCAGTAGCTAATTGGGAGTAAGCCAGGTAGGTAGGCAGGTAGAGAGAGCCGGTGCACGGTCAATTTAACGCGGTCCACCACCACCACTGGCCAGCCTCCCATTTAATCTCTTCCTCCTCGCACGCCATCTATTCAATACATGAATCCACTCGACGTTACGAGAGAGGATTCCTGCTGTGGCTATACGCTCATGGGTCAATAACCCCTTTTTTCTCCTTTCTGAAATAACAAACGAAGCCGCTTTTGCTCAGACGGTTGCCTAGCTACCTGTTGGTTCGCTAATCGTGTAGCTGGTCGACCGATCCCCGCCGGTGGCTAGCTACCGTTCGTGATGTCATTTCCGGTTGCCGCGTTGCCAGGCATTTCACTCAGACACCTAAACACCTTTTCAAGTTCAATCCAATGTAGACGCAGAAGGATTTCAAGTCGTTATGACGCTGTAAGTTCTGGACGAGGTTGAACCGGAACAATTCCTCGGATCCATCTGGAAAAGCAGTTTAGCATAGTTTTTGTTGGGGACTGGGAACCGCTTCCGGTGTTCCCGTGCTTAATGACGTCGAAACTGGGACAACCGCCTTGTTAAGTCTGTGTGTGTAACAACAGTATTGCCGAAAAAAATATTGTCGGCTTCGCGAACCGAGTAGCTAAACCAACAGGGGGTATATGACTTGAGGGGGGAAGGGAGGGTGGTAAACGCTGGCGGCGAGGCCAGTGATATTTAGAATGTTGCCAAATATGGCCACGGTTTTTCGGCGTCCCCTTTCGGAGCGATGTGAACGGACGCAGAGATACGAAAAGCAAGTTTCATAACTCCTCGTTGTTGTGTTTCTTTTTCTTCTTTCTCTTCAGTCGTTGAAGGCACGGTGGCGATTTTTTTCTCTATCCTTCGTGTCTCTCTACCCTTCCCCTGTTGGTTCTGTTCTGTTGTGCTGATCGAGAACCAATCACACGATTCGAGTGACGCTGGCTGTTCCTCCAGAAAGAACAATCTGCATTATGTATCTGCATTCCGAGTTGAACCCCCCGTTCACCACCCTTCCACCTTCGTCCCCTCGTCCTAGATGACGTGGCTCCTGGTTCTAAATGGAACGGAGACCTCCAATCACTCGGTTAGGCAAAATGTTCATTTTTAAAACACCTATAGTCTAAACACGATCAGAGTTTAACAGAACGTTTCATCATCAAATTTCAGTTAAGTGCTTTTGAGAACTTCTAAAGCCATAGATGTCGTTCGTGATAATTCGGTTTAAATAAATTCATCCTATATTGTAAAACAGATTTTGATTTTCCTGTCCGGTGACTAACTCTCGAGCGGATCTATGAAATTGCATAAATATTAACATACAGTAAGTAAACCATCACAATTCGCTAGCGACGAAATTTCAGATCTCTATTTTCAATATTACATAATAAAAAATCGTTACCAAATTTTGGATAATCTCCCTTTCGCTTCAAACTTAAAAAATGGCGTCTCCACATCAAAAGCATGACGTCGTCGATTTCACGAGACAACCAAGCAAACCAGATAACAGTTCCAACCAAACACACCATATCACATACTATTACAGGAATAATATTTCCAATATAAAAATAAACTAAAATAACAATATTGAAACAAATATTCCCGAAATAAGTTGTGACATTACATCCCGTGTAAATTTCACTTCGTTGCGTTGTGCCGTTAAGTTTTCTCATTGCAGACAATAAATGCCAACTTGGTTTATTCTATTTGTTTTTTATTTTGTTTTTTTGTTTATTCTATTTGTTTAATTTTTGATATAAGTGGTATTATTTTGGTTTCAGTGGAGGTTTGTGTTGCGGTTTGATAGAGTTCTGGTGAAGTGTACACTGTATTTACAAGTGCACGTAATTTATTTTCAGAAACTTTTTTTAACAAAAACAAAATCCTGTTCTTTCTTAAAATTGAATGGGGAAGATTTTTAGCATTTAGAGAGCTGAATGCAATCGTTGAGTCTGCTCCAAAACGTCCAAAATGGGTTGATCTGGCGTACACAAAGTCAAATTGTTTACATAACGAGTTTACCGAAAACTAAACAAGTTTGAAGGGATTTGTGTTCGAATTCGTCGTGGTATGTGAGGACACAGCCCGGTTAATCAAACATCGAGATCCAACAAGTGTGCAATCTATCCAACAGGAAAAAAGTACAAATAAGATTTCTTTCCGCAAACTGTTAAATGGAATATATTTTAAAATAGAGGTAAAATAAATAGTGAACCCGAGGTCAACAAATAGTGGAAGTACACATCGTATGTTGGCCAGTAATCGCGTTCACGAAATATAAACGAAATTTTAAATTTTAACAGGTGATTGGCTTTGATCCAAAATAGGATGCGATTTAATCTAAGGTTGGCTTATCGTAGTTTCGACAACAGATAGCTTTGTATAGCGACAAAGTGCGCACTCGAAGTCGCTTCTCAGAACGTGGGCCAACAACATTTTCATTAATTTAATCAGATTTTGGCTTTCTGGGTATTTTTTTAACCGGTCATGGCCTGATTGTTTGGCGTTTTTCCACCTGTCATGTCTGGATCTGGCGTTAGAGGCTCGTGATCATTTTTTTGGGACTCGGGGGTGACTTTATCTGACCTCTCGATCACTCTTTTGAGTCCTCGTACTGTACGTAACTCTTCTTGCCTTCAACCACTGGTTCGTGATCAGAAAAAAAATCGTTGAAATGTATTTTTGAGTCGGGTAGACTCGACGCCGGGGTACCTGTGCACGATTGGAATGAGACTGCTGCGCCCTCTGCTCGGAATTCTACGAATTTAGCGTCGACCAATTGACGGACGAGCGTTTTGGGGTCGCACCCTGTTACGTCCTTGGAAGAAATATTTAACCAAAAAAAGAATAAAAATGAAGGTGTGGAGGTCCTCAAAGTTTGTGCTGGTCGAACAATAATTCTCAAAATATAATAGTCTTCGTGTTTCTTCAACCGAATCGAACTGAGGATTTTTTGTCTACTGTGCGCACTAAAATGTAATTTGCAATTACATAGTTGGTGGCTCGGTTGTGATATTTCCAGTTCACATTCCCGAGTCGCCGAAATGTCGAGTCGGTCGACCCCGATGACCTCCACAAGTGGTGTTTGTTGCAGGGATGGTTTTGATGGTTGGGATATGAAAGGGCGTGTTCCCAGTTTGAGTTTTCCGAAAAATTGATAAAAAATCACCAGGTGTGTGCTCTCACCTAGATAATAAAGTCGCCCACTTGAACTCCGCCTCGCCTCTAATCGTACACACATTATTGTGGACAAACAATTTCACAGTTCAGGTCCTGTCTGTCGTTTTTTCGCCGACAAAACTCTGATGAAATTCTATGAAAATGTCTTGACTGGTTAAGTTTAGGGGTGTCGGTCGATGAATCTGAAAAATAAAACGCGCCCCTCACTCGATGTCATGCCGTTTCATATGCACTCCTAATGCCAACTTTTGAATTTTACTGCGTACTCTGCTCTATGACGTCACCGTTGTTGCGTAATTTTTTTTCTTTACTATCGCAACTGATGTTTGTGCGAAACGCCTGTTTACAGTTCGTCGACTGAAAATTTATTTTAGGAGATTATTTGCGACGGAAACGTTGCCCGTTGACAATGCTCAGAGCTGGTGTTTACACTTAACTTTATTGGAGGTCTGAGTTATTGCTTCATTGTTCCTGGCATCTAAATTTGCTTTTTAAAATCTAATATCAAAACTGATTGATTGGGAAGCGAAGTAATGAACTCGACTCGCTTAGTGATTGCATTTTTAAGCTGCAAAAATAATGTGCTATTGAGTTAACTTATTTTTAATGTATTTCTTATTTTTTGACCAGGTGACGTTAGGATGAGATTTAAAGTTTCTATATCTTGTTGACTTGCTTCGAATTGATTTTATGATTGGTTCTAATTATCCCCAATCTCTTGTTTTTATTTTCTCCAGAATTTCTTTGTTCCCGTCTTCCAGACCGAACTCTTTTCAAATAAGATGGCCACCCCAACCGCCGAGATGTCCCGTGTCAACACCGAGCTCAAGACCTTCAGCTCCTCCAGCTTACGGCACACGGTGACCGAAGAGAAGAACACCCTGCCCACCAAGGAAGGTCAGTATCTGTGCACGGTTTGGTGGGGGTTAAAAGACTGGTTATGGCGATTCTGGTGCCACTTGAGCAGGCCGAGCAAGCCCACCCAAGAACCGACCGATGATACACGATCACACGTCCTGTTATTCAGTTCCACAGACATCGACCCCCGACTCGCTCGACTTTGTGTGGTCTGAACGACCAGTCACTCGACAGTCTTAAAAAAGTAAACACACTTACGACGTTGTAGAAAGAAAGTATATCAGACTTATCTAAAGTGAACCAGTCACGAATAATAATCGAGTATCTTGAGGTTGTCTTTTAGACTAAGCTCTGTCTGTAAAAAAAAAGAACAATTGGTGCGGAACGTAACATTAGTTGTCGATAGGTGGCGCCTTGAATTATCTAGGGAGGGGAAGCCAATAGTTATTTTTTAAATTTTAATTAATCGCATCTCAATTGTAATGTGTTCGAATTATGGTGTTTCTTTATTTTGAGGCTGAGTATCTGTATTGAATGGACGAGAAGTCGCTCCGGGACCGTCTTACTCTGCAGAAAATTCGTTGAATTTCTACCGCATAGTTAGTCAGTTTCTCTCACAGCACATCGAAGTTTTGTATTGTGGGTCAAACTGGTAAATTATATTTCGTGAGGCAACAGCCGAGCCCAGATGTTTAAAATAAGCAAATCGGCGGGGGGTGGTTCACCTGAGTGTGGAGAGAACTGCGAGGAAGGGGACACGTATCTCTGTACAGGGTGCCTGGCTAATATTGTGACTAGGACATCGTATATCCAGGCAGATTGTTTGCTTCCTCTCCTGCTGCGTCCTGTCTCACGCCCGCCGCGAGGATATTTTTTTTTCTTAGTTTTTTGAGGAGGGAGAATATGTTTCGCCTGTCGATGCCAAGGAGGCCACGCGTTTCTCTGCCTAACCAAATCTATATTTAGAGTTTTGGGCATTTTCAGAATTCGGCAAGCGCCCAATTCGGGTACGTGTGTGTACGATGTGCGTGCGCGGGTGACGACGGCGGGGTGTGATGATGCCAAAACTGTAGGAGTTCCGTAGCTAGTTCAGTTGCCATTTGTAAAGTTTGGGATGGGGCCGCTCCATCTTGTGTGTGTATCACGCCAGATCCAATATAGATCCGTGTCTTGCATCTTTGAGAGGGCGGTGGAATTATGCGGGGGCCGTGTACAGCGGTTTTGCTTGGGTACCACACGAACGCCATCTAGCGAATTCAACCTCACTCCACGAAGGTCCACTTTGGAAAACTCAGTACGCTTAGAAAGGCTCTGAGCAATCCTTAACCATTTTGTGGAAACTAGTCTGGGTAGTGTGTATTGTGTGATTGCCTGCCCACACGGGGCAGCAGAAATATAACTCACCCCCGCCGTCAGAGGGCAGCACCTGCTAGATCCGATCTCCTCACCATTCTGTTCTCCTCACTCTGGTTTGTCGGTTAGACAGATTTCCTTCGCCATTGGTGTGACGTCAGTGACTCTTGG
Source organism: Mycogona germanica (assembly GCA_034698785.1). Taxonomy (NCBI): domain Eukaryota; kingdom Metazoa; phylum Arthropoda; class Diplopoda; order Chordeumatida; family Chordeumatidae; genus Mycogona; species Mycogona germanica. The sequence continues at coordinate 7,824 of JAQGBY010005257.1, read as the reverse complement.
TAACGCCTGTGAGGTCAACATTTGCTCGAAACTCGTTTCCAAGGAACAGTTTTACTCTTCTAAAAAATAATTCACAGGCCTCAGCCGGGAGTTGAACCCGTGATTCTTGTAATTGGTTAAAGAGATAGTTAGGTTTCTCCCGAAGATTTGAAAAGAATAATTGTTTTCACATCGATTGGACGCTCGAGAAAAATTGTATGCTCGAGAAAAATTGTATCGTCGTAAATTATATTTACTTTTAATTCTTAGGGTTTTTTAGGACAGTGAAACACAATTGACTATTGTGATTTGTAAAAGATCATTAAAAAAGGCAAGCAGAGAAACAAATTGGGACGAGGTGGGCCCCCTCAACTATTCCGGCGAAACTCCCAACTACGCCAGGTTTAACCCGTTCTACGGTTAGGAGCACAAAGATGGCGTTCTACACCTACGCTGATCAAGGTCTAGCTTGCTTCGGATAGCTCTTGTACGGTTGTTTTTATTCAGGAGAGAGAAAATGGGAAATGGTGACAGATTCCAGGTCGAATTCGAAAGAAACGGTCGACCCTTCTTGTCCTTCGCGACGGTAGCTCGTAGGCGGTTCACTAGAGGCGGCTGTAAAATGTGAAGAAATAAATTTATTGGGACACATGTCTGCCTGGTTATGAGTTTAATGTTAAAATAAAATATAAACGTGAATGGTTCATTGACTCCAAATGACCTTAAGTGGACATTTCAGGTATGTCGCTGATCCAATCGACATTTTGGTCAAGACTTCTCAAGATATAACACAAGAATTAATTAGGATAAAAAATGACACAATATATAGCGAAATTAAATTACTAACAAACTCGAGAAATAATAGTTGTGTTAGTTAAGAAAAAATTGCTTGGAACAGTTTCCTGTAGTTCCTACAGTGACTAAAAGAACAGCTTGACGGACTGATGAAAAATATTATTTTTGGCGTCTACAGTGAAAGTGTTTTGAGCTTCTGTAATGGATTACAACGGGAGAATGTTCTTGAACGCAGGACGGCGTTTCGATCGCCATAAAAATGAGTAGGGTTGAGACAAATATAGGTTTTCTGAGTGACGTAACAACACGGCATCAAACGATCTCAGCGCCACACCCGGTACAAGGACATTCCCCCGTTGCAACCAAGATTCGTTAAATTGTTTGCCGTCAATAAATTTGATGGCAAGCTAACTTTCCCTGTCACCTTTGCACCTGATTTCCAATATGTTAGTACAGTGAGGGCGTTGCTGGCTTTTCAGGTAAGAGTCGTTGCCGATTTCAACGACATTTTTATTGCACGATATATATATTTTTTTGGACCAGCTTCATTCGTTCGAATTTTTAATCTCTGATGTCCCTCCCACGCAATTTGCATGACGATTGTTTTCGAGAGAGCCTCAGTTCACTAGATAGTGTTTACTGTATTTGTTTTGCCCAACTTTGCATGTTTTTATCAGTGTTGTTTACATTGCTGATGCTGGTTACAAAGTGATCTTGTGATCAAAAGCCTCCCGATACAAATTTTACCAACTTTTTATCGACTACTAATCTCAGTTTCGATCACGAACAACGATCTTTGGCCGAGCATGACGTATTCGCTTGAGCAGGAATTTTTTTGATTTCAAAATTGCTATGACAATCTGAATTGTTCGTTTAACGGAATAGTATTTGTCAAAACTCCTCACCTGAATTGCTTAAAATTTGGTACCTGAATTTTAATCAAGTCTAACAAATCGATCTTGACGTGATGTGCACAGTTTTGAGAACCACAGACTCCTCTTTTGATTGCCTTTTGTGAATGCTGTTGATCGAAAGCTCAAAATTGCCTTCTCTCGTTTCTTTTTTTTTTGTGTGCTGTCCTTTTGATTTGCATGACTCGTTTGACCTCTGCCGCCCGACGACTGCGTCGCATCTCTTCCCCCATTTGCATTTGTCGGCCCACCCGCTTCTACTGTCCACCGCCGCCGCCGCCACCGTCGTCGAATGTGCTTGCCGCTCGCGCCTTGACCGCATGGCCCCCCCCAAACCCCGTTGACCGCTCGTCTTTGACCGCTCAGACGTCCAACAAGAGAAAACCCACGTCAGTCTGATTAACGATGTGGAGAGCTTCGAGAGGCAGAAGCTCAACCGCACCGAGACGCAGGAGAAGATTGTCCTTCCCAATGCTGAAGGTGAGCGCGAATCCTATCACCTGAGGTCCTTCCACCATCGCCTTAATCGTAAGACTGGACAATCCGGTGACTCAAAAGTGAAAATGATTGTCTTTGATTCCGAAAAATTGTCGAAAAAATAAAATCGAAAGTTTTATTTCAGTCATATTAACAGAAGTTATATGCGAATTGTTTGAAAACATCTTAAAATTTAAATATATTAGACGTCCAACAAAATTTAATTTTAATCAGACTACAAAACTACAAGGACGGAAGAATTTTGAAAAGGAAAATTTAATATGTCCACCAAGACAAATTGGCTAGTGTTAGTTATTCTAAGGACACATTTCAAACAAGACTCATTCATAATCATTAAATAATTAAAATATAACACTATTTGAAAAATCATACTCCAACGTGTGTTCGTAAAAGAAACTTATTCAAAATTAATTGTCTCACCAGCAATTTGACAATTTATTATTACAAATGGAAACTATAAATAGCTTTAGTACCGGCAGAAATCGGTAAGTATCATTCGAATGTGAACATCATTTTTGATATTCCTTCATATGTGTATTAATTACCTTAACATGCATTTCGATATTTGTTGTACTCGTATTTTAATTGTATTCTCAATTGTTCATATAAACTTCAACCCCAATGACCTGACCTATAGATTATGCATTATTTACTAACTAGTAGTTGGTTGAAACGAAGATGATCAAATGAGAACTAACTGCGTAATAAAAAAAATTAATTATTTTGTGTCCAAATTCTATTTTATTAAAATTAATTTCCCGAAGGTTGTCTGCTCTCGGCAGATTGTTTTTGTGACTAATCCTTTGCATTTTCCATTTGACTAAAATCGTTTTTAGAGGAATTTTGTTAGTGTGATGAGATTTGATTTTTGTTGTGTTACTAACTGCTGGAGTTTTTTGTGTTTGGTGTTTTGCTTGCGTGGCCGTTTGCAGATGTGGCCGTGGAGAAAGTAGAGGAGGCCAAGATTTCAGTCCTCAACGAGGTGGAAAACTTCGCCAAGGACGCCCTCAGAAAGACTGTTGTCGAGGAGAAGGTGGTCTTGCCTGACAAGAAAGGTAACAAACAGATGTCTCCTGTACTTTGGTATAGGGGCAGGTGGTGTCTCCCGGGGGAACAATTGTGGTCTATTTAGGGGGGGGGGAACAAACTGGGTGCTTATTTCCATTCATATTTAAATACGACGCCCTCCTTTAATCCGTCGTTGCTCAGTTGTTTGGGTGACTGACTCGTGGTAAGACTACATGACACATCAGAACGACAATCAAACCGTTGTGTCGCGTAGAAGTTTGACACTATTTGATGCGATGATCTTAACATTATTTTTGTCTATTTTCTCTTATCCAGTCATTGAGCAAGAGAAGAAGATGATGCTGAACGAGGGCATCGAATCTTTTGACACCGGTAAGCTGAAAACCGTGGAAACCCAAGAGAAGAACCCTTTGCCCACAAAAGAAGGTGATATGCGTTTCTAAGACATTGGATCAAAAAGAATTCTGACGAACTTACAATATAGAGCTTAGACACTCGTTCGGATAACCGGTACAAACAACTAAGAACGCAGCATGTAAAAATGCCATTGTGCTACCTTCTTTCTTCTTTCTCATCTATTTATGTGTGAATGTTTGTGTAGTTTTGTGTCCCGTTTGGTTGCAAGCTGTTTTCGTGCATGGAACACAAATGGCGCTGCGATCGTTACGGGATTGCTGAATGCAGCTACGTCACGCTGATGACGCTGTTGGAAAATTCAATCCAATCATTCCAGACCAATTTTTTGGTTATTAGTGGCGATCGCAGGACCTGTTAAAAGTGCAACGAATACTTGCAACTAGCGTGGAAGTCATTGCATGATTTTTTCTGACTTTTCTTTTACACCATTCAATTATCTCTACCATTTAATGTGTACCCGCTTAGGCGTAGCCATTTTTAATTCGTCGATATGGTCTCGATTTTTTAAATTTTAATTACTTACCTTGCATGAACTCTTTTATTTTTCCCGTACGTTGTTTTGAATAATTTTATTTATATACCCACTTTTAAAAACTGCGGGAGGTTGATAAATTACCCGTTTAGTTAGCTTTTTGTCAGATGCACCGGGAACGTCAGTTTAAGTATGTTTAAACCAACCTTAACTATTCAGAAGAAAGCTCTTTTTAACTATTAATTACCAACACGTAAAATTCAGTTTTCCGATTGGTTTATATGAAAAAGATTTTTCTTTTAATGATGAGCAAAATTAGCAGTGCGTCTTTAGTCATTCTTTCTGTCTTATCTAATCTTAAAATGCAGTCTGAAGACGTGACCAATTTTAAGATCACACAAATGCAGTCTTGTCTAATTTAGATTTGAGAAACTGATCAATATGCTCGTTTGACGAGCGGTTTCGTCTTGTTTCAATTAGTTTTTCGACGGTAAAATGTGGTTGTTGGACGGGACGCCCTCATGATTTTTAAGGCGATGAACTTTGTAGTCGGTATCTCTGTCTAATCCATTTCCACTGTTGTGCATTTATTTCTCCTTTTCAGAAATCGAAGACGAGAAGAAGGCATAGTGGTCGCCGCTTTTATACTCGACATAAAAATCATTTTCTATTTGAGGCCGATCGGCCGCGAATCGAGTTCGAACACGAGCCGGCATCTCTCTCTCTCTCTTCCAAATAAACGCAACAACCAGAAGAAAAAAAAACCAGCCACAATTTCAGCTCTTCAATCCAAAATTTCGATAATAGCTTTTTGGTAAAAAAAGAAATCCGAATTATCCGGCGCACAATTTTTATAACAATATATTTGTAATATCCGCCGTGTGTCAGTCAACCTAATCAATACATGTTCTGTGTAATTAAGCGCGACAATTGTTTCGGTCAAAATAATCGATTACTCCTGGCCACTTCGATCAATCGCTTTCTTAGCTGGGAGGGACGAGGGGTGGAGGATGAAGGGGATGGGGCGGGAATATTAGTATCGAGTTAACGGGTCTTTCCGACAAGACGAATTTGTTTCTGCATAATTTGGGATCTTAAATTTTTTGATGGGTTTCTACAACACGTGTGGGTGTGTGGCATAATAATTCTTTGGAATATCTGTTTTAGTTCGATTGCTCACTTGACCGTTCTAGAATAGTCTCCCCGGTGAACAGAAATTCAAATTTTTGTCTGTGCCAAATAGGTTTTGTCATAATTTTACACTCACTCTTGAAATCTAGTTTTTTCCCACCCCTACAATTATTTCTCGATATTATGGTTGTAGATGATTGTGACCGCGCGAGGAGTAGCTGAGAGCGGTGCCAAAATGGCCAAACGGCTGTCTCCACCACCACCACCACCACCACTACCACTACCACCAACCACTACCACCTCCCTTACCTGTTACGACCACAACCAAACCCTAAGCCTCCCCCCTTACACCTCTCCTGAGTCCGCTTAACAGAGGGAGGGGAATTAGTCCGTATCGGTATATACTCTTTATTGTCTCCCTCGTTTTTGACTACAATGCGGGCTGCACTGTATTTTTTATGATGTTTATAAACTAAAAAAAGGCTTCCAAATAAATAACTGACAATTGTGTGGTTTTTTTGTAATTCGACCATTTGTACTTTAAAGAAAATTTGGTAAAATATATTTCAAGTGGAGCAGAAGACTTGGTGTGCGTCAATTATTTTTGGGTGTCTATCCTTTTTCTTTATTCAGTTTTTTACAGATTTGAATTTTGGGGAGGAAGAGGTGGATTGCCACACACGCCTCTTTAAATCTGGGTGATTTTTTGGGAGGACCAGGAGGATTTAATTCTGATTATGCATGGTCATCTTGATGCGCACAGTGGCAAATGGCGCGCGCTTGGGGAAGACATGGCCGCGTTCTAATGATCAATGAGCGTGTCGTGTTCCATATCATTTACAAAGTGATTCGCAAATTGTGGATGGGCAGTTTTTTCGAACTCTCCTCAGGAACTCCAATAAAAGGAATAGAAATAAATAAGGAGACGTAGCCGTACATTACTGTAGATGGGTGTTGACGTAAAGAATGTGGCCGTGAGTCGATGATCACAGCAAAGAATCCAAAGCTGTGGAATGTCGAGGTCACGAGGAAGGGGGTGGCGATAAGGAGTCTTCCTTTTGGAGTATTTAAACATCTTGCAATGTAAAAATCGGGGTTCTTGGTTTCTACCAGATTCTGAGATCGGTGATCGACGACATCAACTTACGAGAACCCTGAACATCTTAAAAGTGTTTCTTTAAGTGACGCGATCGGAGTATTTAGGATTTGCGCAGATTTATGATCATCAGTGCGTTCTGATATTTGAACCCCGCGTCGAAACGAGTGCGTGAGTTATACTAGTTTAAATCGTATTAGATAATATTAAATGTGCAATTACAATTACTTGTAAATGTACAAATGTACCTCAGAAAAATTCATCAAGGTTTCGTATGAATAGTAGCAAGTGCAATTAACTGGATAACTTTGTGTGTGTCCCCGGACAGTTTAAATAGGTAATTAAATTCAATGGCACAGGGTGTTAAAATTCAGTAATCCTAAGGAAACACGAAGTTCCATTAACTCTTCTTTCAGGTGCGTCGCATAGCAGTAACAATTGGTTAAAAATTAATTCATAATTCATATGTTCATTTATAACACTTAAAGAATTGCGTGGGCTGCATAAAATCGGTTAACAAATAAGATTAGAACAATTAAATAAAAAAAGGACAATTGACATGGAAATCAATATTTTATTGTGGGGATAGTCAATGATAAATTGAAGGCAGGCTGCCCACGGCGCATCGTTAACCACAATTAACCAACTTTGAATCTGATATCGGCAACCAACTACAGACAATCGATTCCGGCTTCAAACGCGTTTAAATGTTATGACTCCGTTTATTTAATCGATGCAGATTACCGCCATTTTGGGGGCTGCTTGCTAGTGCATTTTGAAATTGAAATTGAGCGCCATCGGTTGATCATTCCCTAATGGCTGGTTCACATGCGCAAGTTCTTGCAAGGCAAGTTGCTCTATAGCAAACAAAATTGCTGGGGCCCATTTTGGACTCAATCTACAACAGTGCTGTGATTGGCTGATTTGGGTAACGTGACCGTTACGTAGGAAGATTGAGTCCAAAATGGACCCCCTGCTTTAAGAACAACTTGCTGTAAATGCCATCTCTAGTGACGAGCGCGTGAAACTGATCACTAGGGGAATTTCCCGGGTTGCCATCTAGTGACGAGTGCGTGAATGTGGAATGTTCCCCGGAATGTGGCTAACTAGGGGTCCGACACTCCACCATGGAACAAATATTATCTCCAGAAATTCATCTATATTAAACAAAAATATTAATTAAAGCAAAATTATAAATAAATAATAAATTAATTACATTTTCCTGCCATTCCAGATAACAAGGGCGCTTGCAAAATAATGAGTAACAAATGTGACACGAAACCCGATTTATTCCATCGCCAAAAGTGGCGAAATCGGCGGGTTTCGTCTATAAAATGGGCCCTAGAAGGGCCTTACGCGGCCTAAGAGCTGCATGCGCGCGTACGCATGGCGGCGCTGGCCGGCGCCGAAAACGCGAATCTTTCGCGAACACGCACAGTTTTTAATGGCTTTAGCGCCGATGACTCATCGCTCGTCCAAACTGCGTCGGTTCGGAA
>JAQGBY010005256.1:0-14971 GCA_034698785.1 Mycogona germanica | reverse complement strand
TTTTAAGTTTGAAGCGAAAGGGAGATTATCCAAAATTTTGTAACGCTAGTTTTATTATGTTTTATTGAAAATAGAGAACCGTCGCTCCGTCGCTAGAGAATTATGATGGTTTAGTAAGTGGATGTTCATTTTTATGCAATTTCATTGAGCCGTTCGGCAGATAATCTCCGAACACGAAAATCGAAATCTCTGTTTTATAATATAGGATAACAGCGACAAATACAACTTGTCGTCACCTGCCACATAACGACATGAGCGCCGCTTAGTGTCAAGACGCTGCATCCAACAATACAAATAGTTCGAATAGCATTCACGAGACTCACTTCGGATCACAGGAGGATTTAACTGCAATCACGAACAACTCGTCGTAAGAAAGGATACGCGATTCCCAATTGCATGGTGCCGTACGAGATTTCGCTTGTACACAATTGACCCTCATTTTTATATATCGACGGCAACACACGAAAAACAACTTTCGTGCAACGACTTAAATTGTACGGGGCTATTATTGTCCAGTGTATGGCATCGTTGGAATGGACGGCCGCTGATGCACGCATAAGATTGACAATGAATAATAAAAAACGGTTTTTCGTCAATAAAAATGTCCGACAGACTTCCTGAATGTTCAGCGCGGATGGAAACTAGGACTCCGACGGGTCAGAGGTCGCTGCGAGCGGCAAAACCAAACTAGGAATTTTTTTGCCAGCACGGAGAGAAAATTCCTTACACATTCAGAACCAGTTGATTAAATGTTCTTGTTCGACGGACAAAGGAATACCGGGGAGACACGGTGTGTTCGTTCTTGAGGTACTCTACCCCCTTCCCACCTTTCCCCCCATTTCACCAGATTCCATTTTTGTTTATCACTTTCTGGGTACCTACATATGAATATAGGCGGTTTGCACCAAAGCTTGTGGTGTCTGTACCGCCTGTACATTTGTCTTGAAGTGGCTACAGTGGCAATATTGGTAATGTCGTTTGCAGTATTCGCGATATTCTCGAGACATCGGTTATGATTTATTCTACACGTCGGCCCAGTTGAAGCTCATGAAAAAAAATTATCAAAAATAATCACTAACATGCCGATAAAAATAAGTGACATAGTATTTAGGTAAAAACTAAATAAAATGTGCGGACTTGTCATCCAAATACAGAGTGTATGTCACTAATTAAAATTCCCATAATTTGATGATGATAATTGTGCATGTAGGTTATTATTTGTAATGGCATTTATCAGGAATTCTACATTTCTACCCCAATTTAAGTCCATAAATCATTTTTTAAGTAGAAAATTATTTTCGATGTTACATTTTCCGAAATACGAAGGCTATTTTTACGAAATATTGCACCGTCTAACCAGAAGACTGAAAAGTTCTGTTCACCGGAGAACAGGAACCACAACACGAAAAAACGGAAATAAAATGCCGAATTATTGTGATAAAAATATTATTTTCAGGATTGCCACTCAAATATATATTTCCAATTCCATCTTGATAAGAAGTGGTGAAAGTCAGAGTGGGGCAAGTCGCTTTTCTGATTACGGTTCCGATGACTTTATCCAACTTCTGTTGCCCTCTGTCGGCTCTAAACAAAAGCTTTGGTTTACGTGACATTTTCTTTCTTGTCAACATCGCATTTTTGCACCACAATGACTTTCACCCCTTCCTATGAAACCCGAAAACTAATCACACTGCATGTGATGGGACCGTGCCCGGGACCGCCCGGTTCTTATTATTAGACTGAACTGCGCCACTTCTTTACATGAGTTTCAATGCGAGTCCACTAGCGAAAGCGTTTCAGTGCTCCCAAGGAGGTCTCCCCCAGTGAGCTACCTGGTAATTTCGCCTAACCTAGGCTACCTAGGAAAGGATCTCTTAACGAGTCCTCATATCGTACAGACACGGGTCACCTTTTACCTCAATTCCGAAATAAGACGTGCCAAGGAATTTCTCTCGCCCGTAAAATTCCGAAGGTGCACGTCGGGGATTGAACCCGCGATCCGAGCATACAGAAAACAAGCACGCCACATGACACCTCTCCCGATGCACGTCAGGCCTTGCACCTCATTTTAAAGGCTTGCCAATTCTGCTATCGGGGTGGGGGCGGTTCAGAGCATGGTGTTTTTTTGCGGATTATGTAGATGTAGCGAAAGGAGCATCTAAATATGCGCACGAAACCTAATTTATGGGTTACGCAGGGGGGTTGGGGTGGTTGTTGCGGTGAGTAGGCGTAATCACCTATCGGCGGTGAGGAGGGGGTATGGGGTTGGGGGGGGGGTTTGGGGAGGCGCGTGCACGTAGACGCGACGTCGGCGCCATTTGCCTTTTCGCCGCCGCCGCCATGGAGTCTCGGGGCCAGACCAGCATGGAATGCCGTTGCCGCGTGTGCGTATGCCGTGGTGCGCCGCGTCGCCACCGTAGCCGCACACGCTCCACGAAAAACAAGGTAACCCGGTTACAGGGTACACACGAGAAAGCGAGCGAGGTTGGTTGGCTAAAGTTTTGTGTGCCAGGACTGTGTACGGTCGGAGTGGTGTTGGCAATCCCCGCTCCGTAAATAACTTCGCCAGATCGCAACAGATATTTTTGCGGCCATTTTTTTTAACCGGGGTGGGAGGAGATGAGGGATAATTTGAGATGCAATACTTTAACAATTTCCGAAAACATCAACCTGTAACCAAAGTCCTATTTTCATAATTTACATACGAGAAATCAAAATATTCAAACAAAATATTTTTAGAAAAATATTTCAAAACCAGTTATTCGAAAGTTCTGAAATTTCTTGGTTACCCGCCTGTTCCAAATGAACCCTGTACTGACGCCCAATTAATAAATAAAACTCGACCGTGGTGAGAAACGAAATAATCAACCTTGATTGAGAATAGGTTGCTGCCCCTGGGTTGTAGATAGGCGGTGGACGGCCGGCAACCAGTGGTAGCCAACTTCGTTGGGGCAGCAGTAATTTGAATTGTAACAACTAGCGAGATAACGTTCATCAAATTAATCGCAATATCGATGGACACAACTTCACCAGTCCGCCCGGGAAAGCGAGTCTCGGACAATCGTCGACTCCTTTGATGTTGGCAATCACTACATATTCTCATTATCTTAATTTTTAAAAAGCCGATGAATTTGCCTCCCCCCATTCACTTGAGGGCGCCACCGGCGTCAGCAATTGAATCCCAACATCACATCTCGTGACGGTGCAAACAAATCTAACGGAACTTTCTTACATCGCCCATGTAGATGAAGACGAGTGGCGACAACAGATGGATACAGACGGCGTCTTCCTTTGGCTATCACCAACAAGAATCAGTACGTCATCAGCTTTTACAGCAAATAATACACGCAATGTCAACATCTCGACTAGAGAGACATGTTGCTCGTCGAAATTAATTGATCTAGACCTATTCATCTGAAATTGTGATGGGATGTTTATCTCGCTCAAAAGTATAGCCACTCTTGCGCCACCTTTGGTACATCTTGATCACAATGGTTCTTTAGACAGATCAAAAAATGTGAAAATCAATTGGGGTGAGGTCTCGCGAGGAGGCGGTATGAAGGATAAACCTAAATGTATATTCCCCAATGGTCGCAGCACAATTGCACTGGCAGGATGAAACCAAGTATTGTCATGCTTTAAGAACACATCTGTTGAGATGACCACGTCTTTTCAGTGAAATTGTTGGTTTCAAACTGATGATACAGGATTGCTGGTGTGCTGAAACCTACACTCATTTCCAACAAGAAGGCCAACTCGTTGACAGAAACAGGCCAGTCTTCTTGTATGATGGCTGATATTGAACGTTACGTCACATTTCTGCAGTCTTATCCTGACCGCGGAGCACCAGACATTTCACACGTCCGATAACTTCTCACACCATTAATAAACTAGACATTGAAATAAAAAGTAGCTATTATATTGTTCCATGACGCCCATTATAATAGTGCACGATATAGCACTCCTGAAAACGTTGCAGTTGTACAACAATGAGGCGCAGATACCTTTTACTTTTGAAATAAGAATTCGTATGCAACATAAGATCTCTTTTCTGAATATGGTCGTTCCATTCGAGGACAATGAAACGACCACAGAGCGGCGCCACATGATGATCGATGCGCCACTGTCAAACAGGGTTGGCTACTTGCTCGGTGGCGACAGAAACATTTGTCGACGTATTGATGAAAGCCGTTGATGGACGGCAACCAGCTCGAGAAAGCAATAAACAAGTTCCACGCAAGATGAAGCAAAAGAGAGAAGAAAAAAAACCAACGATCATCATCAAATACGAAGGATTGGCCTGCAGCCATGACAGCAGAGCTTGAGAAACTACAAATTGGTGGGGGGGGGGGGACGAGAAATGAAAAATTGTCACGGGAACCCTCGATTGACGGTGTCAAAGGTTAAATAAATGTCTTAATATATTTTCCACTCAAAAATTGGGTTCAATCGAAACTGTATTCAAAGTTTTCAAAGTCAGTCTTCAAAGTTTGGAAAGTCTGAACTGTTTCTAATTCTGTAAAATAATTGCTGTTATTAGTCATCTGCAAAATTTCATAGGTAAGATTTTTCGTATACATGTTTCTGACAATATTTGCTTGCCCAAACCAGAAAATCTGTGCCGCACGTCTCTGTGTGGCCGCACGTTGCACAACCGCGAAATCAAATACTAGAGTGTTTTCTGTCAGCAACTTTATTTCGGCGCCATAAAAGTCGCCTATATAGCTTTCCAATTAATTGGTGGTCGGATATTGACACGTTAGGAGTGCCACACTCGTTGCGGAAGTAATCAAACATACCGGAAATGACGTACGCCACCACAACCCCCCCCTTGGATGGTCATGATTACTATTGATGTAACTGCAACACCACCAGAGGGCATGCATCAACACGTGTTAAAAGATTTGCAGACGTTAATTTGTTGGTGGGAATAATCATTTTAAAAAATGCTAAATTACGAGAACATGGAATTCACATTTGGTTTCGTTATTTAATATTATCCAAGTATGCATATATCAGTCGTGCAACCGCGATCTTAACGGCAATAACGTCTGCGACTATCATTGGTGCGATTTTGCCTGAGCAATTGTTATCCCTCCTCGACAAAATAAGCAAACAGATCCATTGCTTACCGCAAGGATCGTTTAGTACGACAGGTCTAAAAAACAATTGCAATTAACATAAAACATGTACAAAAAACGTAGCTGCAAAAAAACAATATAATACATTTCGAAATTAAAACACATTTTTAAATACAAGGCCTTCACCCCTTCGGTATGATAAGGTACAAAAACAAAGCAGTTGATATGATCATCAAAAAATTTCAAAACTATAATTTACTGTTTCGTACTCACTCTTATTAGCACATAAAGGAGTAACTAACATTCTTGAGATCTGCATTAGTCATCATAAAAGCTGACTTTGCCAAACGAAAAATCACATCTGCTCAATTCGAGTGATAAATGTTGCAGGCCATTAATAATAATGAAGCACTCAAGTTTCATTCGTTTCTAACATTGTCAAGATGAAATGGAAACGAAAAACTTATTTAAAAAATAGAATTAAGCATCATTTTAAATAGCATGCTACATTATACTGTATACAGGTATGCTATGTTGGCTATAACTTAAAAAGAAATTTTAAAAATAGCCAGAAGCATAAAAACCCAATTCCAACGAATTCGATGATATGGCCGCACCACTTCTTAAAATTACAAATGAAAAGGAAATGATATGATCATAAATGTGGCTTTTGATTTGAAAATTTGTTTAAATATTGCACTACTTCAGCATAAAAATTGACTTTTCTGCATGACTTGGCCCTGAATCTTAAGGAAAAAGTGTCAATACACGTTTCATTTAATCAATAGATGCAATCATCCTCTGAGATCTACGACTAAACGGACCACGCTGTTTGAATTTTGATGACATTTTCTTGAAAACATGTACACAAAACGGAGGTCTAACAAACCAGTTTTCAAAAATTAAGCTGAAGTTTTAATCGACTGAGACCACCATTGACAAGAGTCGGCATATAGAAAACCCAAATATCACATTATCGTTTCATCTTTCACATATTAAACCCAAACAAAAGTAGGCTGCGTCGTAGGATGCCACATTATGCTTAAATTAGGAAATGTTTGGAAATGATCACCAAGCAAAAAGCATCGCAAACTGCAAAAACATGTACGCAAATACTCGTAGCATAGCTTAGTTAAATAAAATCCTGAAACTTTAACAAGTGAAGAGAACCTATTTCCTGCAAACGCAGTTTCCCCAGAGAAGTATAAAATGATTGTATATTTTTATTATGAAACTTCAGTGTAAGTTTTGGAAGAACCAATAACGTTTATAAAATGGAATGTGTATTTATGAAAACAGAGATATAACCGGCGTAAGTAGCAAAAGAGCAACAATTCAAGCTGCAGTTTGTAAATCCGAAATTTTGGTGAAGATCCAACCTGCAGATATTCACAATACTGATTCTAAAATTCAGAAAGTTTCCTCAAAATTCAGATATTATTTGAATCTTCTCAAACCTTTTTTCTCTGGAAGAAACAAATGAATCCAGTTGACATAATGGATGATCACCAATTTGCAACCGTGCATTTCGCCAGCAAAGCTGCAAACAAACTATTCCCGACTGGTGATATTTAGAGAGAATTCATAGAGAAATATGATTCGTGTTGGTGTTGGTTTCTCGAATCTGGCACAGTCGACTTCGTCGTTGAGAGGACAACCGTGAGACGGGAATTGAACATGGGGTGCTAGCCATCGTTTATTCATGATCACGTCGATAATCCACGGGACTTGGCCAATCTGTTTTTCTACGGACGAATTACATACTAAATTATAGCACTTGAGTGCACAGACAGACAGAACAAGTGAAAAAGCAATAGAAAATCCAAGAATTCAGGAAAAGCAAATCTGCAGTGCAAAAAGTAATTGGAAATCCGCAATGTCGCAGGAATAGAACATCCACAATGACCATCAAAGCAACATAAATGAAAGAATAAAAATGGAAAATGCACAACAAAGAAAAGCAAAACACTCATATCCACAAACGTAAAAAAAATACCGGAACCCAACAAAACAAAAAAGCCACAAAGACATAAAAACAAAGTGATTCTCCAAGGAAGATTAGAGGAAGACCAATCGTTAAAAACCAAAATCCCAGCATGCAGAAACGCTCATTGCAAAGCAAAAATCTGATCACTCTTTTCAACACTGACAAATCGGTAATTTTGATTTGATATCATGACACTGGACTGCGATTTGTAAAATTGAATATACATCTTGCATATGTACTCGTATATATAGTCCTGTTCTTGACAGTTCAGGGATCAGTGTCATTACGGCTTTGGGGAGTTGCATGCCGCCCACGGAACAAATAGACGAGCCCTGAACACTCTGAAAAATCGTGGCAATGACAATGGGTATCAGAAAAAGTAATAATTGAAATTCACCGAACTTCCTCCACACACGCGCCGCATGAGACAACACACTCTTATAAACAACTGAATGGCGACTACACCCAAACAATTCGACTTTTTAGCCGCGCGCACTTCTCTCAAATAAACGGACGAAGGGAAAAAGACAGGAAACGGCCAACACCAAAAATTCCACAACTCAGGCAGGGGCAGGTTAACGTGGACAGCCCAACCCAAGCGGACATTGGGCGAAACAACCTACCTCATCCTAAATCCTACTACCTCTGAACCCGCACTTGTTCAGTAGTCATTTGACCACAAATTTAACCTAATGTCACATGGTAACGAATTGTCAAATTAAATAGAATCACAAGAGTCTGCTATGGACAACCAGTAAAAAAGTGACACAACTTCAAAATGGAACTACAAAAATATTTTTTGTTCAAACAGAGAAATCAGAAAATAAGCATTCGTCATGCAGCTAATGCGCTAACTATTACTACAGATAACAATGATAGAATAACGCCAACGTGGCACGACCAAGACCCGAGGTGTTGTTGCTGGATGACCCACAATGGCCCGAAAGGTTCGGTGTGGATGTGCTCCACCTTAACAGTAAGTGGGCATCAACAGATGAACACACACCACAAAACACACCACAAAGTAACGCGAAATTGGATTGAGCACCTCTGTATTTTTTTCGGTCAGACGATGCAATGGCATAGAATAAAAAAATTTAAATGAGAAATGTTTTGTTAACCGAAATAACGTTGCCATATGCAGCTTCAATAATTCTACGAATCTGAATGAAGTTGGATCATGTTCATCACTCTCTTATCATATCTGAATTAACCATTGACTTGTCGATCAATTGCGTCACGCTCATGGGTTATGTCCGTCCTTGTTGACGGGCTTACCCGCTTGTAAATAAATCTTTATTTTTGTATTGTAACAATATTATTCTTTCGAGGTTTAGGGCGAACACGCTGGTTGAAGTTATATAAAAGCGCGGCCTCCTTGGTACGGTAGAGGACGAGCCGCCTCCATCTATCGTCGGGGCGGTGTTCGAAGACGTACGTTAATTTGCGCGCCGTTCGCTAAATGATGAATGGAAGCACCACGTCTATTCCGGCACAAAAAGAAAAGGAAATCCCGAAAACGCCCCCGCCCCTCCTTACCTCCCTCTCCTGCTGCTGTATGCCACGCGTTTGCCCCATTCATTGTTTTCTCGCACTCCGGTATGGGCGCTACACTTTAAGCTAGGTGGCGCTCATTTCGTCATTTGAAAAGTGACGACAGATTGCAATTAAGTCCGCTAGTAGCGCTTCCTCATCTGTCAAGTAAATATTCTTTCATTTGAAAACATAAGAATATGGATCGCTAAAGGTTATTGATGAAATGAAACAGACGCTTACGCCATCTGTTATAAATTAGATGAAACAGGACATTTTTCCTATCATAATACACACATTTTCAACGATAATTATAGTCAATTATTTTGATTTCTTTGGCTTTTCCGTCAAATGTCGTTTATGTTTTCGCCAGATCGCTGAACAGGCGTTCGACCGACCAAATCTGCAATCCGACAAACGAATTTGAAATTAAGTCGCAGGTCACAGAAGGAAAAACGCACCACGGATGCGGTGGCGTCGGCCATTGTCGGCTCGCACCAATTGGCGGTGGCCCATGAAACCGCCCAAACGCGGGTCGCGCCCTCGGCCAAGAATACACACATTCTCCCGAGACCCTCTCGAGTAGGGCGAGCTCAATCCGTCGGCAGACGCGATAACGTTTTATTTCCGGTTCATTTTCGGTACATGCCAACCGTGAACACTGTCACGGCTTGCTGGTTTCATTAATACAGAGGCAGTGGTCACCACGTCGAAGAGTTTGGTCTCGGGAGGAGAACAGGCGGCCACGCGTCCATCTGTCAATCTCGATCGCGTTGGGAAATGACGGCGCACGGTCCGCGCCCATCCCGTGCCGCCCGTCTCATGTCCCGGCTCTTGGGCGGTGGCCGTGGGCCTACGCTCGCCCCCCCCCCTCAACCACCATCACCTACAACGCGGTCAGAGTTACAGGTAAAACTATTATAATAATTTTCTGTTAAGGAGGTTCACCCGTTGATTGAACATACTAATTTCGGCCTACGTGGATGGGAGCAATTATAACGACCACATCACAGGTAAAGAGATCACTCTTGGATAAGATGAATCCCCAATTCCCTCCATCCGGCAAATCCAGCAGCTCTCAGTCACCCAAAATTCGCCATTAATTTTGTCGCTGCCGTTGCGAAACGGTAATTTCAATAAATGTGTCCATTTTCTCCCACTCAGTTTCATCGATGAATTTAACAACATTAGCAAGCTGTGGCCCCATTCATTGATTAGATCCTGATCCGATCTGCGCACCAGTGTGCAGTAACGCAACAACCATGAAACCATAACGGAAACAAAGTTGGATTTGAAGGGAAACCGAGAATGTTACTCTCATGAGGACAGCCAGCATATTATATTTAAACGAAAGTAAACAAGAAAAAGAGTGAATTTTCAATTCTGCCAGTGGAGACATGCATAGAAAATGAGAACGAGCTTTACCAGAGGAACGTAAAACATCGCAAAAAAAAGCTGCTGGCCGCAATATGTACACCTATAAAGAAGCACATCCCCGTCCACATAGGCGCTCCGTGTATCTCTCCATTTAAGGAATAGCATTCGACGAATCTTTGTGGAAATTACAGACAGAAGGCGCGAAAAGAAAACGTGGTCGGTCATGGGACTCCACCAACATCATACTCGTATTTCTCGTCTACATTACGACACTGTAAAATCTCGAGACAAACCCGAGTAACGTAACCTACACTGTGTAACATGCCCACAGCAGGTCAAAATGATAATGGGATCGAATAAACGCAATGCCGCTCCAGGAATCGAACCCAAAGACCGTCGCACCACCACTCTGCAGTCCTTGTCACTCTTCTCAACAAACTGAGCGAGCTACAAATTCTCTGAACAACGGCAAAAAGAAATGGAGCATATTCGGTGGATGGGACTGGCATTTTTTATTCACCTGGTGGTGAATACTAGAAACTCTAATTTGAAATTCCTGCGATTTCCCACGCCACCTCAACGTTGCTTTCTCGAAAGCAGAAGTTGCCACGATAATAAATGATGACGTTCAATAATATTTTCTCTGCAGTGCTGTAATTGAAAATTATAAGCAGGACAAATATTATATTATCATTTTATAATATTTTTTTGTAACCTTCCTCTTTATGGGCCCTCATATATTGCTCTGCAGCGAGAGGACCCACAAACTGCCATATCAAAATTATTCCGAATTTCGTAAACTTCGACAATGGCGACTTCAAAATGATACCATCTATAAGAGTTCCCCCTTTGCAGTAAGCTTGGATTCAAGCCCATATTTCAAAGTATTCGGAGTTCATATACTTCTATAAGTAGATTTTTTATTTCTGGTTGGGGCAACCGGATAAGCATACATAATTAATAGAAATGAAAATCAACCGCCACACTTCACGAGCGTCTGGTAGACAAAAAATTACTTTGTAGAGAAAACAAATATTTAAAGATTATTTTTTAGTCTGAAAATAATAAACTGCCAGCGTCTTAAGAGTCGTTGGCTTCCGGTTTCTACTCCCACCCAATTCGTTGGCTCCCGCGCGCCAGCTAGTGCGAAACCGCCCGAGGTCGACCCCACCCGGGGTCAGGGGCTCTCCCAACCACACGAGCGAGCATCAACTATTTTCTCTCTCGCCGCGCGCGCCAAAGGCAGGGGGCGGACGGCAGACACAGATCCCTCGCGCCTCCGTGTAGCCGTAAACCTCGTTTCGTAGCAAAAATATCAAATATATACGAGTCGTCGTACACCCAACAACAACAAAAAAACACACCCCACCCATAGAGCACCCAACACCAGCACCAAAATCATGTTATGCTGGTTGGTGTCGACCCTCGCTTTTGCAATCATTGTATTCCAGGACAGCATAGAAAAATAGGATGGACGAACTTTTCACAATTATTATCTCTCTGAATTTGTCACTTCATCCAGTGCACAATAATAATTTGTGAAGATAAATAAATCGGTGTGAATATCGGTGCTGTCCCCGAATTCACCATTTCCGATTTGCCATCATCGACGTCCTAACAAAAACCTTCTTAGAAGAAAAATAATTTCCACCGAAAAGTTTTTTTTAAAACTGTGGTTCAACGTCTGCCGAATTATTTTCTTCCTATGCTACTCCTACTCTCTCTCTCTCTCAGTCTCGAATTTACATGGACATTTATCGAAGAGAGGCGCCATTGTGATGGGTTTAATCTCCAATTGCCTATCGAGACCCTCCAGCGGCCATTGACGAACAAAGAGTGTGGCACGATTCGCCAATCCCAGGCAGAGCTTATCGAGATCATCATCGGTGGTGGTGGCGGCAGCGGCCACATCGCGGCCAGAAGGGGGCGCAGCATCCAATTAGTGATTATCTAATTAGCAAAGGACTTAAAAAGAAAAGGTAAACGTACGTGCATCTACCACGCGATCGTGCACACACATACAACACAGGTGATGCAGGGATGGGGGCGGACAAGAGAGAACCGGGAGAGAATATGCGTGGGCAGTCATCACGGCACCCCGCCCCTGCGCCCCAATTCGATCATTAAGAGTCCGGATTTTGAGGTGCCATATAGTCGACGACATACAATCCATAAAACTCGTTTTTATGGCTCGTCGTAGCCCAGTCGGTATTGCTACTGGCTGTGGCTCGGCGGTCCCGGGTTCGATTCCCGGCGCGGACTCTCGATTATTCAATCCCGGGGTACTGGAGGTGCCCCTCGTAAAGTGCTTGAGCACCATGAGGGGTACAAAATGCCTGTAGTGCGGTTGACTACAGTTGATTAAAAAAACGACAGATTGGTACTCGAGTGGTACTCGTGAACACCGGCAGAGGGCACTAACAGCTGTCACGCACAGATGGTATATTCAGAGATCATCAAAGTAGATGCACTGAAACAGGGAAGCCGCACCACAAATGTTGAGTTGGTAATTTCCCAGCCAGTTATTCGCACTTTTCTTTTGTAATCTTCGTTCTGTATACCTCATAAAGACTTGCCCCGCACCAGCCAAACTTATGAGTGCTCGTTAAATCGGCTTATTTGATGGCTCAGACTGATACGTCTCCAGGAGGGGATCTACTAGAGGGGGGTGGACTGACGGTGGGTGTGAGCATTTAGCCGAAGTGTCGCCACCCCCCGTGGTCACTCGTCACCCCCACCTTCCATCTCACACCTTCCTCCTCAACCTGAAATCATCCCTGCTGATCCTCTCTCGTTTCCACTGCAGGTTTCCATGGATGTTTCAGTGGCGCGCGGGTGAGCTCACAACCATGATACAGTATGTCGGGTCATCATCTGATAGTACCAGGCTGTGTGTGCATCTGAACCAGAGGTGAAATCAACGTATTCTGGTTCACCCTTCAAGTTCTAATATATTCCAATCATTTTCGGCAAACATCATCGATCAACAGATATCAATATACTGTACAATGAAATGTCGAACAACGACTGTAGATTTGATTTATACTGGTGGACTTTTTGAAATTACATTTTGAGCCTGTCGACTGACCCGTTCGAACCCTACCCGACCCAAGAATAAGATGGACCAAACACAAGTGACCCAAATACCAGACAGACGTTAAATGAATGACCAGCTCAGACTTTATCCTAATAAGACCTGAACTAAGGTGATTTTAACAGTTTGCATCGAAAGCAAGCCGCAGGTTTTGAAAAACAATACATTTTAAACATTTGTAGCAAACTGGTGACGCGAAATGCCATCAAATGTGGATCAACCTACGTAAATGACGGACTGAAACCAAGACAATATCCAAAATCAATATCCAAATGACAGTTCCTAATTGACAGAAACATAGGAGCAGATTCCAACGTGATAACCCAATTAAACAAACGCACACTATAGTGGCAGAATTTGGCGACGGTTGTCGATTCATTTGGGAGCCATTTGGGATCCTCATCATGTGGGGCTTGTATGGGAAATTGAAATGGTTCAAACAAGAGCAGCGAGATTTGTTAGTTGTAGATTTGGAAGAAGTGACAGTGACACAGACATGCTGTAAAAACTGGGTTGGGAGACACTGGAAGATCGTAGGAGGGAGATCAGTTTAAAGCTGCTGGTCAGAATTCTGAAGAGGGATTGTAATGTTGATATCGGGGAAATGATGTGCTCAGCTCCTAACAGAAGTAGAAGGGTCCACATTAAAATGGTGAACGAGCTTCAATGTACATCTGCGTCATATTTTAACTCCTATTTCCCTAGAGTGTGTAGACTGTGGAATGGCCTGACAAGAGCCTCAAATCCAGAACCTTTTAAAATAAATCCATTCTGTCCCCAACTGGTATTTAGGTCCCCGCCTTCAAACTTATGGTTGTGGGTAATAGTTGTAATTGTGAAAACGGGCTGCACTGAACTTTTCTACTTTCATATTTTATTTTATTTTTGGACGTTAAAAGTTGCAGGTCTGTCTTTCAACGATACCTAAAAATGCTAGTTTTTGAAGGCGATGATGGTGATCTGAGGAGGGCACGGAACCACGGCGCCGGGAAAGCTCTTTGGTGTTGCGATAGCAGGGTGGCTCCACCCTCGCCTTTATTTCACGAGACGCCCACCACCACCGCACGGAGGCAGCAGCAGCAGCAACAACCGAGAGACGTTAATCCATAGTTTATTGGATGCGGTCGTGGATGTAATGCAATCCAGCCTCAATGAAATTTTATTGCTTTTTAATCCTTTTTATGAGCGCGAGAGGCTCCCCCTGGTGTTGGCGCCGGGCGGGATGAGCGGCGCATCGGGCGGCGGCCGCACCGACGGGGGTCTCCTGCCACCGGGGACAAGGCCATCGACATGGGACGGGCAGAACTCATAGAAACATAGGGGTCTACCGGATGGAGATCTCGCCAGGGCCTACAGTAGCTCACCAAGCCATTAGCATACAAAATGAAGTTGCACTTCTGTGCTACACCAACGTCATAAGAGTGAACCAAATTGTCCACATAATGTCGTGATATAGAAGTATACTTTGCGAGTACCAAGCCTAAGTGTTTTCTCATATTACACTGCTCGCTTGACAAGAGACTAATGTAAATTTGAGTAAAAATTAAGTGGGCTTCGGTGCTTAAGAAATCATTAGATGCTTAAGAAATCATTATTAAACAAATAAAGACAAAACCGTATTTTGCCGGAAATTACTCGTACCTAGGATTTTGAGACTACAGAGTAGCTAGCTCAACACTAGACTCGAGACTCAAGTTATCGTCCGCATTAACGCAAAAAAAAAACATTTCAAGTCACTACCCATTTGGTCATTCGAAAAGATGGCCTTACATAATGGTCATCATCCTCCCGACTGCAGCGCTCGTAGGGGCGTCACCGGGAAGCCCACAACTCATCTCCCGCCTCCATAAATCTACCCTAATTTGAAAGAACAAAAAACCATTTTGGCCACATTTCACG
>JAQGBY010005255.1:0-14971 GCA_034698785.1 Mycogona germanica | reverse complement strand
CAATGAGAATTGAACTCACGACCCCTGGTTTACAAGACCAGTGCTCTAACCACTGAGCTATGGAGGCTCTGTTATTCGAATCCATTAGTAACGATTGTTCGATTGAGTTATTCGGATCATTTATTTACGTAATATTTGTCGCATTCGATCGACTCTGGTCGTCGCTCAATGCTGACCGAGAGAAATGACATATGTCTGTTTATTGTAAAGGACTCCATTGGCGCTGCGCTTCAACGCTAGATGGCGCATATTTTGTCGTTAACCAGTGATGACAGTGTTGTAGTGGCGACCAATCTTGCCAAAAATTAGAAAATAGTCACTACCGGAAATTGATTACTATTATTCTGCATGCGACCACTTACATGGGCATCTAAGATAACGCCAAATTTGCATAAGCCTGTAAAAAGAACCCTGAAAGCTGTTCAAAATAGTCAACCACAGAAAGGATGCGATAGGCGCAATTACCAGGTGGCGCACTAGTAACGCTGTAACCGCTAAATCCCTATCTACCGCTAGGTGCGCTGGAAACACCTAACGTAAAAGGACGATAAGGTCTCAAGAAGTTACAGTTGCTTCGAGATCTGATTCTGAACAACCACCAATGGATATTAAGGCGAGAGTCAATTATACTGTATATTTCATGAGTAGTTTCACTCGAACACAATCTTACTCTCCAATTATTAAGCCAATACCGATGTTTCCATTTTATTTGATTCTTTTTCAACAAGAAATAAGTTTCTCTCGAGTTTCAATTCAGAACTTTTGTCATTGCGGCTCATGAAATAGATTGCTTGGCAAAAAAATAAAACTGCTCTAATCTTTGTCGTGCAACCCAGAGGTGTAAACAATCGCAACTCACGAACGAGAATAAAATGCAAAAAAAGAATATCCCCAGAAGGGAAACTAAATCCGACTGAAAAACAGGGTTGGTTACAAACAGAATGAAGACAAATCTCCCCCGCACGCAAATCCGCGGTTTTTGTTTGTCATCCATCCTCACAAGATATGGATAGAGAGACCATCTGAATTACCTATGCATAGATCCTCCATGCCAACAGAGCGGAGCGCCACTCCACGGGCAATTGGCCTATTACAATGCACATGGCAACATCACTGCAACATGCCCTCTGGTGGCGTTCATGAGAATCAGTGACATCGTTGAACTTCTAGTAGATCGATAGTGTCGAACGTCTAACGGAGTTCGATCATCAAGCGCTCCTAGCGGTGAACTAGATACCATTAACGGCGACAATTTGCAACCAAAAAAAGCGCCACCTTATGACAAAATAAAGTGACCATTCAATTACTTTAGCAGTGAACTGAGAAAAGGTTCTCTGCAAGGTAAATTGACAAAAAGAATGCCACATTTTAGCTAATAACTTGTTTCAAAAGTGGTCCGTACTTTGCCAAGAAATACAGTAATCGCTCACGAATGACAATTCCTCCCTCCATCTCAATTGTCATAAAACATAAAATATTAAGAGATATGTTGCTGGACTCAACATGTATCTTTTTGGTCTTATCATCTCAATTGTGCTTGAGAGGGTGCGTTTAACTTTTAATAAGATTCGAGCACGTGATCTATATCGCTGGCAATGGGCACGATCTCGATGGACATTTATCCCCAATTTCAAGCACAATTGAAATCTCTCGAGCAACTTGAAGCATTCAAAAAAAATGAGTAGGAGCCGATGGTAGTATTAATTAAACGCTGGGAATTGCAGGACTACAATTAGAACTCGGCAACGAAGACAGTTTAGAGGTAAAATTTAAAACATCTTCTCGAATTCCTTTTTATATTTTTACAAATTATTGGGTAATCACGAAAGTCTTGGGGTGAGTTTGTCGTTTGTCGGTTGTGTTTCGCAAATCTTCATTTTCTTAATTTATCTTCGAGATGTTTTAAATTTTACGTTTAAACTATCTTCGCTGCCGAGTTCTAATTTTAGTCCTGTAAATTCCCTTACAGTGCATAAGCAGCCAATTACGACATGGCGTAGCGCTCTACCCCTTCAATCTCCTTGAACGAGACGTGCCATGGAATTGTAATAATAAAAACGCAGCGGTAAACTCTCACGCTCGCTCCATTATGTTATTATGCAAGCGCGTTCAATAACACCACACAACAAGGCCCCCAATTCGTACAAATTCACAGCGGAAAGTCACGACTTTACTTTTTTTGTGTGTGTTTGTGTGTTTGTTGCGGCGACTATGTATTATATTGTGCGTATGTGGGTTAAATCGTTGCCGTTTGTCTCAAATTATCGCTCTGCCTTCACACAAGAAGCCTAATCGGAACTGCGGATGGTGTGTGGGGTTGGCGGAGAGCAGGTGAGAAAAGGGTTAAATGAGGGGAGTGGTGGCGGTGCGATCGATTTAACAGTCATGTACCATTCCCCCACCACTGAAATTGTTTTTGTTCGGTGCGGATCTGAGCGTTTCAGTTGTTGGCGCCCTCTGGCGGCGGTTGCAGAGAGAGAGAATCTGTCGATTGAGCGAGCGCCACCAGTGGCGACAATTGTAACCCGGCAGTCATCTGCCACATAACGAAGCGCACGCCATCTATTGATAAAAAGCGTAACGGTCATAAAATATCACTTACCAAATTGAAATTCGTGCGTAAAGTATCCGACTTCTTGCCGTGACCACAACTTCCCACCAATTTCTCATTGGCCTCGTTATATCAGTCACACCAGGTAGTTAGTTTTCTGAAAATTTAGGAGGTACCCTGTATAAGGAGAAAAATATAGTTTGGATAATAAATTAGCATTTTGAGCCAATTAGTGAACGCGATTCGTTTTTCGTTCTGATAAACAATGCATGCCTTTTATCGTCTTGAGAATCTCTCTTCTAGAAGGATTGAACGACGATTATCCTGATTGATACACTTAGATTTCTTACCTTGTAAGAAAATTAGAGCCGTAAACAGTGCAAAGAAAAAGTTGTCAAACCATCAGCAAGCACAACACACTGATTATTCAAGATTTTACCACTAGCGCCGTCTGCCGATCTGTCGTTCAAATTCGTCGAAAACCCAATCGTTACACTGCGATTGTTGAGCTCATTTAAGATGGGTGAATATCCATTCGAGAATGCACAGTAATATCTTGCCACGCCGACTTTATTCAGTGTTTAAACGTACCCTGCACAAGCACGCTTGGATTATGTGTGCTTGGCACGTGAAAAAAACTACTTTTATCAAAGAAAATTACCAAATCATGCTCTAGTTGCACGTGCCAAGCATACTTAATCCAAGCGTGCTTGTGCAGGGTGCGTTATTACACTGAACAATGACGGCGTGACGAGCTATTACTGTTCCTTCTCGAATAGAAATTCACCCTTCTTAAATGAGTTAGTATTATAGTGTAACGAGAGTGTTTACGAGAGTATTTTCGACGTGTTTGAAGGAGAGATCGGCAGATGACGCTAGTGGTATAAATTTGATTAATCTCAACTGTGCTTAACGATTTCGAATGTGCTGAAGGGGTCGCGTTGTACTTTTAAGATCATTCGGGCACGTGATCTGAACTTGAAGATAGAGCCTGCGATCTCGAAAGCCCGGTTTCCCAAAATTCCAATGACAATTACTAGCAAACTCAGGTCACCTGTGTGACAAGGATATCACACCTAGAGCTAAAGCACCGAAAAGGGCTTTAAAAAATGCAACAAATGTTGAATTTGTATTCTTGAAACTGTAATGTTTGTTGAAGAAGCGGGTCTCGTTGTGACATTATGGCAATCTAATTGCCAAACCATATTTATTGACTCATAAAATAGTGTCTGACTAATTGATCGACTTGTGAATGTGAACAAACTGGTTCATAAAAATTGCACGGCATCGCTCCCTTTTACGCCCATAGTTTTTTGCTGAAAACTCTCACAGAAACCACAACAAAATAAAATAGCTAGTTTATCCTTTTATTGTCCCACCAGTTTACGCATTGCGTGATCAGGGGGAGGGGGTTAACCCCAGCTTCCTTTCTTTAACCCCTTCCTCTCCCTCTTCCTTACCTCCTGCTGCATCTGGCGTTTCCGCGATTATAATTTGTCAAAAAAAATCACGCTTCAAGCGAAACAACATGTAAATCGATATCATCATAAGATTACAAAGATTTTCGCGCTTCGTACACCACATATTTCTTTTTTGAAACATTTTTAATCTATACTGGAGAAAAGGCGCGGAAGTCGACAATGTGCGAAATGAGCACTAACTCGAAGCACCCTGTATCATTAGTGCTGATGTGGCGGCTAAGACTGGTAGCGCCATCTGTTGTACAGCAGCGAACGCATCAAATAATCGTAGCCGAGATACACAGCGGGAAATCCAATACTTTTTAACAAGAGTATCAAAAAATAAAAATCACTGAGTCAAAGCCACAAAACAAACTCAGCACCAAAAAAAGGGAGTTGATTCAAATTTACAATTAAAAATATGAAAATGTTCATCAATGGAATGAAATTTAAAGCATAGCTTAACAATAACAATAGCTTTTTCTTTTTACTGCCTTCGCGCACGTGCAATTGTGTGACGTCATCATTCGAATTATCGAGGTTCAAAATGGCGCACGCTATACGAGAGCGAAACGTGATTTGTTTTTTTAACGTAGTTTTTAAACGAGAGTTTCGCTCTTCTGTGAACGCCATTTTGGATCTGAAGAAATTGAATGACGTCAGCGCACGTGCTTCATGACATTGTAAAAAGGGATGTCTTGCCACCGTGCATTTGCTAATGTAATTTCATTTCACAAACGTTTTCATATTTTAATTTCAAATTTGAACCAACTCCATTTTTTACAAATAACATTTTAACAGTTTTCCCCCTTTGTGGCTTCGAAAAGTCATATCACACTAAAATGGCCGCCATTTTTAATTTTCGAGTCGCGCGCGCGCGTCATCTAGCGGCCATGATTTGCACCCTCACTCTTAACAGATCGCCCCAAGGAAAAAATTCAATCATTAATTATCACCAACCAAAAATAAAAAGGTAGCAAAGAAATTCAAGTGCAATATTGTATATCTACTTTTATTCAGCCATTTTAATTTTTTTTACCACAACGAACCAATATTTAAATTTTCTCCTCGGGGTAGGTGCAAACCTGAAAAAAATCCAAGAGCAATGGCAGCAATTAAATTTCACGTAATTGTCTTTTAAAAAAATATTAGATAAATGAAATATTATTTTTAAAATGTAAGATTGCTCAACTTTATCAATTTTACTACAAAAATGTCGTCCACTATTTTGTTTGTTTTGTTCAAGAATTTTAATGATTTTATCTTTAGTGAACGACATTTTTTGCAGAAGAATTGCAGACGTGTCCAGATTGCATTTTTGCCCAAAATTCAGACAATTATTCAGACAAAAAATGGAGTTAAATAATGAAGACGCTGTCGATTTTGATCGCCATCAAACACTGAACTCACTGAATCGAATTTCTCCTCCATGCAATCCAATTGAGCCTTGTCGGCTGGCACCTAAAAAAAACAGTGAAAATATGTTTAGTTGCTCACAAACTTAACGGTAAGAATAGACCAGACATGGATTTCTTTTGTCTTAATTCGAAAGAGACTGTTAAGAAATAAATTTGAAATAAAGTGAGACTTACGCCGATGGCTTTGCAGGCATCCAACACAGGTTTGAACACTGAATTGTTCTGAAACGGTTATTATATTCTATATTATTCGGAAATCCGTTTTCGTCGATTCAAAATTTCAGTTTTGAATGATAAGAATTATTTCTTTTCCATAAAATTTCATAAACTGAATATCTTGAAATAACTAACCACCATTTCAAGCTTTACACAGTCGACAACGGAGTAAAGGTCCTGGAAGTGGAGGAATAAAAACAACAGAATTTCTCAATCAAAATTCCTTAAAATGTCGATTCACCAGAGAAACTCAAACCGGAATAATCAATCAAGAGGGCCAATTCACTTTTTCATTTTTCCTCAATATGTGAAACGCCACTCCATTGGAACATCCATTGTAAGCAGTTTCCCACTGGAAAAAGAAAATAATTAAAATTAATTAAAATAGATCAATTTTAAGCTTTCCAATCAATTTGAAAGCGAAATTGAAGTAAATTGAAATTTATTAAAAAAAAACTGTTTACCGCACTGACGAACTCAGGTGAGCATTCAGGAGGCTGAAAATAATAAATAAGCAGAAATGACGTCACCAAATGAGCGGGTCACGTAATCCGACCAACGACAACTAAAGACTAGAGCGCAGACGTTCTCGCCGTTAACATGAACAATAAGTATGGGGTTGTCTTCATAAATTTCAAAACGAGAAATCATGCATATTTGCTAAAGAAATTTGTTTTTACCGAGCTCGGAGCTCCAGATACCAAAGTCAGGGCAACCAAAAACAAAATGACGACCTTCATTTTTGAAGAAAAAAAATAGTTTGGTTCGACTAAAACGAAAAAAAGGCTGATCCGATTGAAAGTGACTGGAAGTGATTTTTATGCCAGCGTCCGCGGACTATTTATACCTGTACATTAAAAAAAATTGGTACCTGATTATGCCATTAGTGGGCATGTATAAAAAATTAGAATCCAAGGTCAGCTGTAATGGACGCCATTGTGGTACAGTTATTTGTTCGGAGGGTGACAAATCATGTTTGAAGGGAATTCACAAAAAGAGACGCGATTCGAGTTATTTGTTCAAAAATGGCAGTGGGGATGCGAAAAAGTGCCATCTTTTCAATGAATAAATATTCTATACATACACAGGATGTGTTAGGGATGTAGATTTTGACCTTTAAAGAAAGTTTTTCCACATTGGGACACTCAATTATCGAAGCTTTAATATATTTTTACTTGATTTTAATTTACTTATGGAGACGACTTGAACTTGGTCCACAGCCAAAGTGGCAATTTTGCCTAGCATTAGCCTAGCACTAGCATGTAGTTATCTTTAACGTGTTCCTGAAATCGGTTCGTGATCTAGTGTGGCAAATGTCGCTGGCATCGCACGTGAGAGAGCGACGACAGCGCCATTCTGGTCAAGTGGAGACGCCATATTGGAATTTTCCTTTTTAATGGCAACGCTTAAAACTTCAACGACTCATATCTCGAGAAATACTCAAACTCGTGATCTGAAATAACTTGCGCTCGATTACAAATTTAAGGAACTATCTACGGATCAAGTTTTATTCAATTTCGTTAAGCCGTTCGTAAGTTAATAAACTTTCTGTATTGCAATATAGATTTACAACAATTTGCTATCTAAACATGACACTTCACTTTTTGAAGTCTTTGCTGAAGCCACACATAAAATGTTTTTCAAATTAAAAATAAACTAAATGCAGTCGTCCTTTAAAAATGGTTTTTCCACAGGAAAAAAAATTGTCCACCAATTCTAAAAGCTTGTCAAACTGTGCAGTGTTTTCTCAATACATAATATTGTCAAAATTGCGAATCGACAAAATAAAATCGCACAATGTTATGTAAAAAAAACATTGAAACACAAATCGAATTGCGTCACACTCGCAACAATAAAGAAAAACTTTGAAACGAACTTCCGACAACTCGTCACAACTATTGTTAGTGTTTAGCATAAAAACCGAAAACCTGGTTTCAGTAAACTCACTTCGAATAACTGAGTCGTCTAACAAGCATTTCAGCTTCGATATTAGTTAGAAATTTATCAGTCGTGTTGCGGTGACTAAATATTTACCTGACAATGAAAATCATCGTTTTGCTCGCTGTTTTCGCCTTGGCTGTGGCAGAACATCATCACGACCATGATCAAGACCACACTGTGAGTATTTGATGCTGACGGAACAAAAAAATGGAAATCGAATGGAAATTAGAGGCATTGCTTGATAAAAAGATATAAAAAAGATATTTCATTTAAACCAAGCATCTAGATATCTTTCTTACAATTTGGTTTTGCATTTCTTCGTCGTCTTTTAGCTCATGCCCTGCGCCACCGAAGTCAAGAATATTGTAAGTACGACTCCACGTCCACGTTGTTCTAAATTAATTAATCCGTGTACAAAACGCCATGAAAAAACACTTTGGCATTAATTAGCTAATGGTTAATTAAATGCAGGCAGATACAGGCATGTCCCTTAAATCCGCCACAGCATGGTACACACCTGTATATCAACAGAAATGTCCAGAATAGTAATCACAATTATAGAGACACAAATTATTTATATTGATTTTATTTATTTATTGTGAAGCTGGAAGCTGCGATCGCCGACTGCCGAAACAAGATGACCACTCCGATGGCCGAGTCCACCACGGCTGCTGCCACCGGATCCGATGACGATTCCTCATCCGAGGAAGACGATCCAGCCCGTAAGGCCGCCAAGGTACGTCTCACCTAAGAACATCGATCAGTTTAATCATTTAATGGTGATTAAAAATCAAGCAATACCTGATTTTGTTTTTCTTCTCGATAGAAAATCATCCGCCAATGCGTATCAGCTAAGATGGAGGTAAGATCATTTGTAAGAAATGACCGGGTCAGCATTTCGTTGGCAAAACGTGTTCCTAATTAAAATCGAGCGAACCAATAATTTTTTCAGGCAATCACGGACGCAGTACCGATCTTCCAAGAATGTCTCACCAAGTTCAATAGCGTAAGTATATATTATTATTTTTTTTAAAGGCACGAAAATGACAAAACTCCAAGACTAATAGTTTTCATTGGATTGACTCATTTTTTCCATTTTTTTTTGCAGGGCGAAATTACCGAGAACAAGAAAAACAAATGCGTCGCCCATAGATTGATGAGGGTAAGATAATGAATAAATGTTTCTTAACTCAAATAAATAATTTTAAAGACACATTGTCTAGCCACAGACATTCAATAATTAAAATTTAATATTAACGTACAAAACGGAGGCGGTCATAGTTTGAAAAACTATTATTACCTGAAACACTCGATATTTTCGAGTTGAAAAACTAAAAAAGATTCATTTTAATAATCGTAATTTCTTGTTATCTATTTTGATTGACTTTTGACACAGAGCTGTGACGTCCACCCACCGTGCATGACCACAACAGCAGCAGCTTAAGGAATTAAGAATAGAAACGTCCGTCTTTTCTATGTTTGACAATTTCTGATTGATTTTCCGCCACCCAACTTGATATTTCAATAAAGACATTTAATTCTTAATCAATTCATTTGTGGAAAAAGATTTTTTTAAAACAGGTCTGAAATCAAATTTTTACGTGCAATTTTGATTATAGTGAGAAATATTTGTAAAATTGCGACATACACAAATATATTTTAGCGAATAAAGATATTCCTGATCAATTATGACTCTGAATGACTGGGAGTGAATGTTTCAGCCAATAATTAGAAATGTGAAATCTACATATACGGAGTATAACCAAAAAAATAAAATTGATTTCTATGTACAAAAGTGCGGATGAAATTATCACTTTCGTAGCTGAAATAGTAAAAAACTGAATAGGCAAAAATGACACGACTTTTAAATTATATAATTTTGTTAATAATTATCACACCACACTGAAATTTTTTTTGCACTTGCTTTAAAATGTCTTTAATCATTTTTCTAAATTTGAAAAAAATATTCTGAAAAATGGCGCCACATACGAGTTATGAAGACAATGTTATGATAAAAACTCTTTCCGAACAAAAATATTCTTCAAAATGTATCGCGGAAGTGTTAAAAAACGCGGAATTATTGTGAGCACGTCTACAATATGTCTAGTAATTAAAAATGATGGATTCAAGTGCAAAAGAAATGGACAAGCCAACGAAAAAGCCATTTGTGCTAAGTGATCTCAGCATCGCAGCGCAGGGGGCGGTTAACACATTTCTCTTCGATCTAGATTCATACTAAATGCGTACTGCTACAAGAGAATTGTTGCCAGTCAAATAAATGAAACGGATTCAATAATCCAAATGACAT
Source organism: Mycogona germanica (assembly GCA_034698785.1). Taxonomy (NCBI): domain Eukaryota; kingdom Metazoa; phylum Arthropoda; class Diplopoda; order Chordeumatida; family Chordeumatidae; genus Mycogona; species Mycogona germanica. The sequence continues at coordinate 5,077 of JAQGBY010005255.1, read as the reverse complement.
TTAAAATTTTAATCGAGTGTTTACGAGCACCAATAAACAACACAATAAGCTAATAAAGCCAAAGAAAATAAGAAAACTCATCCAGATTAAAGATTCCAAAGAACTATATACAACCATCGTTTTCTTTATTTGTATTGTTTATTTTTTTTAAATGGTCACAATGAGTATACACCAGAGTTATGACGTTGTTCTGTGAGACTCATTAATCCGCCAATCCGATTTTTGAAATATTTTAACTCATAATAACACTTTGCAAGATTGGCTAACTGTCAAAGCAATAACAACGATAATTGCATTGGATTTCTGATCCTACTAAAAAATACTCCAAATTTGTGCCGATCAACCATGACAAAGAACATGGCATGTCAAACATCAGTCAAAAAAGTTAATCAATGCTCCAGAGCGTGATGAAAAATATTCAACAATAGCTCAAATAGTATCAATTCCCAATGCCAACACACAAAAAAAACTGGAAACGGTAGAGAAATTCCTCAAAAAAAAATATACGTCACAGCAATATATCATTTTTAAAAAGGAAAACTGCACGACGCTAAAAATAATTACACGGACATGCTTCCTGAACAGAACAGCATAAAAACGAAGGAAAAACAAAAAATCGTCACTGAAAACAAATTTCTTCATTTTCTAATTTTACTGATCACTTTTACTGACCTCAGGAACGCTAACAGTCCTCTATTCAAATTGTTTCCAAGCAGCTTTTCTCATAAAAATTCAATTGTTTTCAGAAAATCGCCCTACATCCTTTTAATAGATAACTTTGGATAGTAAAACTAGTCCCCAGCTAAACAAAAAATAAAAAAGATCAAAAATGGACAAAACGAAGAATGAAGTAACGAAAACTATTTTTTGGCGTAACTCCTAAACCAATTTACTTAATTAAATCAACTGATTTAATTAAAAATTCGCATAAAAATAAAGTATATCGAAAATACCATGTAGCTTTTGCTACGTGTGCTGTGTGCAAAATTAACGCAAATAGAACAAACACATTATTTCCTTATAAAAAAATGTGGTGAAATAGTACTACAGAATGACTTTTTCTTTGACGATGAACATGACTCCCTGACAAACATTTTCATTTCTGGAATCCCATCTGCAACTTCATGACTTATGCATATGCAATAACAAATAAAAAAAACATAAGAACCATCGACACAAAAAAAAATCGCCTCATTTTCCAGGATACATTTTAGTGACAGTATGGAAAAAGTTTAGGGTTCTCGACTCGGAATCGCTGAACTTCCTCTTGAACATGAACTCTGACAGACAACCCAGCAGTTGCAGATCACAAGGTCCGTTACGCGGAATGCTGCACCGCACCTCCCGCCACACCTGTTCCACCCTGTCGACGTGGTCCCCTTTCTCGTGTTCCACGAAGCGATACCTGTGGCTGGCGCTGAGCGCCCGATAGGATTCCTCGCCCACGCACTTGTACGAGCGCCAGCAGTCAGACACCACTACCGTGTCCGGTCGCACCCACAGTTTGATCACCATCAGCAGCGCGTCGCTGTTGCGCCGTGGCACCGGTACGATGAACACCTTGCCTGACTCGCGCTCGTAGCCACCGAAAATCCAGGTGCCGTCCAATATTTGGGTTCCGCGCCGCCGCCGGTTCACAATGCGAGGCTCATAAATCTCCACCATGCGGCCAGCGCCGCCTACCACCTCACTCTCGCTCTCCACGTAGAATACGCACACCTCGCGGCAGTACGAAGCCCAGTCCACCACCGTCTTGGTCGAGCACTGGAGTTGTTCCATGACGAACGCCTGGCGCGGTCGCCGCATCATCAGCCATAAGAAGGTGATGTGCAGCACGCCCTGAAGCGTCATGCAGGTCTTCTCGAACCAGGTGCCCGACTTGGCGCTCTGGTACCACTCGCAGCGCACTTTGCGTCCGCTCTCCAACTGGCGCAGCTGCCGGCTGCAACGAAACGTCAGAGTCTTCATGTTGAGCGCCACTTGTTTGCCGCAGCGCGCGCAGTCGCGAAACTTCTTCATGAGATTGTGCGAGAGGGCAAAGTCAATGGCCTCGGCGCTGTGCGACAGCTCCTTGGTGCCCACCGATCGGAAGGGAATGGGCACTTCCACTTCCAGCAGGTTTTGGCAGTCGTCCTCATTGTCGTTGTCATTGTCGGACGTGCTGCCAGCCGGCGAGGCGCCTGAGCGGTCCAGCGACTGCGGGTCGACCGGCACCACCATCTCAGTGCAGGATCGCTCGTCCGCTTCTGCCGCGCCTTGGCCCTTCTGGTTGGTGGGTGGACGAGATCGCTTGGCACGGACGCGTCGAACTACCACATTGTCTTTCAACTTGTGGCGTCGGGATCGCTTTCTCCGGACAACCGGCTGCTGGCGCGGGGCTGTGACATTCGGGTCGATGTTATTGCTACTAGCGGTGGTCACAGGTGGCTTGGCTGAATTGCAGTCGCCCAAGTAAGCGACAATCTCCACTTTTACGGCGTCGTTTCGAAAGGAAGGTGGCTCTGCCACTTCGAAACCGTTGTTGGTGACGACAACCACTTCACTAGCCACTGGTGGGACTGAGTCGATCTCTTCAGCCAACTCATAACTGTTGCCTGCTAAGATCTCCGTCGAAGGTGCAGTTGAATTGATCTTGGACTCGGCGTCGGCCGCCATCTTGGTGGACTCGACGGCATCCAGAAGCATGTCGATGTTGCGGCGGTGCTGCCCGGCAGATTGTCCGCTAACAGGCTGACCAGTGTCCGTGGTGGTGGTGCCGGTGGCGCGCAGATCGACGTGGTCAGAGTTGGCACGCTGGGCGGCCGCCTTCTCTGTTGTTTCCACGGCGTCCAAGAGAAGTTCGATGTTGGGGCGGCGCACTTCGTGGGCAATCTCCTCCTTGGTGAGCTCATCGTTTGAGTCCGTCTTGGCAGCCGCCATCTTTGGAGAATATGGTAGTGTTCAACTAACCGAACAGAGTGATGAACAGCAGCTTCAGAGAGTGGTGTACAAAATAAATGCAAGGAATTAACAATTGTGTGTCACAGTATAATAAATTATTTGAATATGTTACGCTAACGCAACAGAAATATAAGAGTCGAACAGAACTTTTTTTCTTCTGCTAATTTCACCATAGTGTCCACAGTAATTAAATTTGCTGCTTTCTTCTTAAAGTGATAGACGAGCGCGTCGCAAGATGGAATAAGATCCCAACTCACTTGTTCAACTTTGTTAGGGAGCCGGCGACCTCACAACCAATCCCAACGACACAGAAGGTGTTCACAATGTTCAGTGAAACTTTTGAATTACACAACTACTTGAATTTCACCGGACAACTTCATACAACTCGGGAGTTTCGCTTCAATCTACTGGGGCCACATTTTGGTCTTTCAAATTTGATTCTCAACATCAAATTACGTCATCTGCGCATGCGCACAATCAACAATTTCGCTCAATCGCTGCATCGTTTTGAGGGAAAAGTGCATTTTCGTCATGAATTTGACCGCTGAAACAAGTTGAGGAATCAACTCCGATTTATGGTCGCCTCAGAGTCCCCAATTTCAGAATTTGAGGATCACTGCGCCCAGGAAAAAGGCACAATGATGACCAGACCAGATGATTGGATAAAACTTGTGGCGAGTCAGGGATGTCCTAGGACTGGGTGACCTAACAAAATTTCAACTTGAGCGTCCTTTATACTCACCTAATTAAACCGCCTTTGGCTCCTTTTGTGGTTGCAACCAAAAATTGAAAGTTTTGCGCAAAAACTTGTCGAAAACACTGCTAAAATTTCAGGCAGAAACGCGTCCCACACCGACGAAAATCGGCAAAATTACTGTCGTATTTAGAGTTTCCCTTTTTAACGCGACGAGCTTAGCGCATCCTCATCAACAACACAGCGCTTAGTTAATCATCTTACTATAAGCAATAACTAAGCATTTGTAGCTAATGCGCATGCGCAGATCAGCGAGCGCTTTATGCTCAATCAGCTAACCCGAAATGTGTGGAATTACGATCCCCGGGAAATTTGAAAATTAAAACTCAAACGAAAATATTGAAGTAATTTTTTTAAATAGATAAATGATAAAAAATGAAATGGTGAATTTGCAAGTAAAAACGTAACTCCTTATTGCATTTTAACTTGAAAGCCCATTGATAAACAAGTTGAGTCTTTCGTCTTCTTCATTCGGTGCTGTCCCCAATTCACCATTCCAGACGTCCTAACAAATTTTTCTCATTATAAAAATGGTACATAAAATATACGAGTGCATGTATTTTTCCATTATTAAAATTGAGACGACAGACACGACAAATTACTAAAAAGTTTTTCATTGACAAGATTTCAAAATAAAAAAACAATAAAATCGAAATATGTGAAAAAAAGGAAATAATTGTTATTCCTCAACAAAAAAAGAGAGAAGCTAGATTTTTCTCAATGAAGCGTGGTTCAAGGCACATCTCCTGGTTATTTGTGCAAAAAAAATGTGGGTTTTTAACTGTTAATGCAACCCTCTAAGTAAAGAAAAATGAATTTATTTTCTAGCAAACACTTAAGCTCGAACGTGCGACTTATTGCTCACGTACGAAACAACCACATTCTCACATCAGTCAGGAATACTTCCAATTTCCGCATCAGTTTCATTAGTTTTGAACACCCGTTCAAAAGCAATTTTTCAAGAGTGCAGATAAGAAACGGTACATTCACAGTTGGAAGGCGCACGCCCACTACCATCCACACAAATTTGATATGGCTCTACTACTTACTTACAAGGACAGCATGAGTTCGGAAATCATCTTCTTGGATTTCTACATGAATCCATCAACAATAAATTCGTACTTCGTTTAAAATTCGGAGTGGATGAAGAGTTGGCAAAAATGAGCGGGCACGTTCAAATGATTTGAAAATGACACCTCAACTAAATAACCACAAGCATTGACAAAACATTCGCACATGATATTACAATCGCAATTGCAATTTAGGCGTTTAAGATCGATCAGAGACATTATAAACACAAATAAATAATGAGTTAACGCAACATACTTCAATCCGGAAACATCACCCAGGTGCTAACTAATTACAAGTTTTCGCATATCGATA
>JAQGBY010005254.1:0-14973 GCA_034698785.1 Mycogona germanica | reverse complement strand
TGTTTAACATTGTTTAAGCGATCTTGTAGCCGTTCACCCTGAGTTCGCGTCCAGCGAGTCATTCAATTCTAAATATTGTGAATTGGTTTTACTTGTTTCTATCATTACTTGTGGAACCTTAACTGATGTGTGTAACTTAGTTTCATTTATAATAGCTAATGGCTCTTTTCAGTAAGTGGGATGGTTATTTTTGTGATGTCATTTCAAAAAGATCATTAAGAAATCATTTGGCATCATAATTGTTGTTATGTCGAAGGTATTCAACGCATTTTTATCTTAGTTGAACGGCATTTTTGCAGCAAATTTGAGCAATTAATCGCGCTACAAAGTGACGTATTGCAGCGGTAATCGGCAATCGACAAGCGCCACCGTCAAGGCGATACTTTAATAGTGAGAAATTTAACATTGAAGTTCCCGAATTCGAAAGGGAATACAGTTGTCTTAATTATGCTCACGTTTCATAATAATCTGACTATTTTTGGCCGACTTATAAAAAATAATAAAAGGGGTCCATATTTTCAGGTTCACCCTGTATACACCAAATTACCTGTAAAATCTGGACAAACAGGGTAATAGCGCTTATTTCGGATGACTCAAAATGACTAGCGATTTCTTCTAGATAAGGTATCGAATGACTTGAATGCCAAGCCATTTTTCGAATGCTCGTTGAAACAGGTCTCTGGATGGGCTTCGAAGATCGGATGTAAACAAGGCGAAAAATCTCCGATACTTGCCTTTCTCCTTGGTTGTCGGAGATGCAAGACGAGGATCGGGGCTATGCAAACATCTCGAGAGCCGAGTCAGGCAGCGTTGCATCATCAATCAGCGACAGAGCGAGGCGCGAGAGGAGGGTCGCAGATCAATTCGTTTGAACTCTTCGGCAAGACGTGCCCACCGACGCGCGCGCGCCCGCGGCGGGTAGACGACCTCCGGGATCTTGCTATTTTGATTTTTTGGCCCTTGACACGGGTGACGTCTTCCCGCTCACTTCGAACCCGACACCAAACACCGACTTCAATCTCTAGACAGTCTTCAAACAAATCGACTCTAGTTGAGTCATAAGCCACGCGGTTTCAAAAATTCCTCCGAAGACCCCAGATAAATAAACCATTTCTTCAATATCAAAAATCGATTTAAAAGATTTTCTCATTTAAATCAGTCCAAGATACTGGAAGATTCCTGAACGAGCAATGCGGCGTCAATCTTTCGCTGTAGTTAAAACCACCAATTCAAAACAATATCGGGGAAATGACAAAATAAATTTGTTGCCAGTATATAAATTCGTTAAATTTCTGCTCATCCAATATTTCGGATTCTTTTCCTGATATTTAGAAAATACGAAATTGTAAGGAGGTCCATCAATGTGTTCGCCCTAAAAAGAAACCAGAGGTTTGCCCAATAATTAAGCCTAGCCCAGGCTTAGTATAACCTACCCAGTTAGGGATTTTAAACGTGTACTTTTTTTTTTTTTTTTTTGTAATTCACTGAAGTGACGGGTCACGACAGGAAGATTCTGTACCCCTCTCAGAGCTTAGGCCCTATGTGAGGGGCACGTTTTCACCAGTACCCCGGGCCAAAGCCCGCGCCGGGAATCGAACCCGGGACCGCCAAACAACAGTCCGTCATAAACCAACTGCGCCACGACGGGTCGTACGATATCGTACAGGCACGGGCCCCACAGTTTTACTTCCTCTCCCAGGTAAGGCAAGTTTAGGATTGTCTATCTCTCGCCCGAAAAATTCCAAAGGTCCCGGTCGGAAATCGAACCCGTATCACGAGATCTGATAGCGGACCCCCGGATCCTGATTAGGGCTGGATAATTCGGGTAGAACTGCGTGACCTCTAGTTACCAGGTCCCACCAAATCAAAATTCGATTATCTCGTTTTAATGCCTAATGCTTTTGCTGTAGTCTCATTCAGGTTGCGAAGATCAAATTTAGCAGCAGGTTTCTTGCTTCGGACGATAAGGTCGCCCTCCCCCAACACACACACACACACACACACACACTGTGTCGCCGAAAAAGGTCAATACCAACCCCACACAAACACTCTTTTCATCAATTCAATGAAATATCTCTCATAACTTTCCATTTTCTAAACGCCCCATCCCCATCTTCCCATCTTCCTTGCGCAGCTATCAGAAAACATGTAGAATTTATTCGGGAACGCCAAAGCATGTTTACGTAATCGCATAAGCATCACGCATATAAACAGCGAAGCAGGGGCAGCCCACGGGTTATGCAAGTAGAAGTGTAAGAGGATAAAAGCCGCACCATTTGAACCGTAAACATTGGAATAGACGGGCGGGCCGGGTCATTATTCCGCGTATGCGCATCGTGCAAGTTTAGAAAAGAGAGCGTTCTATTTTATGTGGATCGTACGCGCGTGCCTCCCTTACATGTGCACTTTCATATTCACTATTCGCCATATATACATGTCCACCTGAGACCCACAAAAACGCTCCCCACATTTTGATAAACACATATTTTTATGCATAAGAGAACAACTTCGGGACAGAGCCGTGGAAAATCGAAGACGAGCTGGCGAGGTTCCACAAATAAAAATATAATAATCTGCAAAGAATATAGACAAAATCCAGGACGCGACTGGAGGGAAACGACAACGTCCGAATTGGCAAGACTCGGTAAGATACAACAATTTAAAGAAACAAAGAATTTGCGAAACACGCGATAAAATGATCGAACTCACATCATTACCCAATAAATTGAAATAATATTTTAAATTTTTTTTACTATGTTTCTGGCTAGCAATACCAATAGAATTCATGATTTTGAAAAGGGTGTCCCTCTTAAATGAACCATTCATAAACAGTAATATTTTGCAATGTGTGCCCGGAGATATCAGGAGGATACGTATGCACATATATAGCAATATTTAAATGCATATATTCCTTTACATCCAGTATATTTTCTACGTAAGCGTGTATCGTTGCCTAGGCCTCTTCCAGCCTCCCCCCTCTACTCCTGCATTATGATTATTATTATCATCTTTCCGAACGTATGAACGTATTTCGACATTAATGTAGCGTCTATACACATTTTTATTTCTGCTCGCGTTGCGCCTGATATTAGGAAATTCGAAATAACAACAACTTTTATACGGCCTACTAACTGGGATCCGTGTCACCTACACCTACAAATATTTTATAAACCTCGCCATTTACAATATGTGTTCGGGTATGTATACTATTTCTCATGTTTTTATATGAAAACCATTTTTTTAATAGGAGCTTTCTACTATATTATTAATCAAGAGTTTTGTAATATTTTGCATTTGATCATAAAACTTCAGACAATATTAATATTATAAATTTAATTTTTGTTTAATTCGGACACCGGGGATAACTAAGATGGGTTCAGAAATTTGTGAAACTCCTGTGAAATTTTTTTCTTTCATAATTTTGAAGACTAGCTTGTGTCGTGACCTATGGATGCTCGTCATAACAACTGATGATACGTTATCTACCCATCAAGTAGCACAACCATAAATTATAAATTGCTCATAGAACAAACACAACCCCACTTACTGTATGTGTTGCTGGTTAAACCAAAAGTACAAATTCTATTCGATCTCCTTAGACATTCATCCTGCCTCCATAAATAAAATCCCTTTTATTTTTCACAAATAATTTTAAATAATTCGATGAGAATTATGCTATTCACTGTGTGCGGTCTTAAGAGTCAACTCTTAGCTTAAGAGGACTATTTTACAAAGGATTGCGAACAAACTATAATATTTATTGAAACTTTTAAGACCCGGCAATTTCGACTAATCCCATTTGTTAAAAAAGAGACTAGACCGGTGGAAGGCAGGATGGGAACCTATCAACATATAAAGGGTGGGGGCGGTGTGGAAAGACACAGGTAGTTTAGTGAAACCCCTCTTCCGCAATACCCCCCCCCCCCTATCCGCGAGTAAAAGCCGGTGCCCCGCCCTTCATGATCCCAAACTCAGAACGGGATCTAATTTCCTAAAGAGGTTTAAAGGCGGCGCAATCTGCATGCATGCGAGTAGACAGACAGCCTTCATAAAATATCCCATCAGACGCAATGCTTTTCGTTAATCTCGGTTAATGCACACAGACGTATGCGGGCAGACCGTACATATATATACATTGAACATAAAAATATACAGGGTGATTGACTACTAACGTACATTTGCCACCCTAGTAGTGCGCAAAGTTCGTATATTTTAAAATTACAAAATGATGGTCCATTTCAGATTACAGCGTCATTGATGCTCCGAAGAAATGTCAAGAAATTGATAGTAAATAAAATAGCAGGCATTGTAGAATATTTAAAAGGAATTATTGATAGTTAACAACGTCCGGCTTCGAATTTCATTATTTTGCAACGTCAACAAAAGCTCTCAAATCTCTAATCAAATGTATAGATAGTTGCAGCCTGTTTTCTTATCTCAAGAACAATATAATTTCGAAACGCTCTCGTCAAAACGAGACATACCCAAGACAACTGCTAAACAAAATTCTTTTTTCAATGAAATTACTACATATTTTATACTAAACCAATTTCTTTAGTAGATTAAATTGAAGTGCCTGACAACAACCAATCTCCCTATTATGCAAAAATAAATGTACTTCAATATTGACCAAATGTATGCGTGTGTCTACCATAGGTAAATAGTTCTCCTGTTCAGTCATAATCATAAGCAGATGTGAAAATTGGATTTGCGGATTGTTAAGGAGGTTCACTGGTAATGTTGTTCAACTTATACACCCCCCAGGGAGAATTCAGGCCTGGTAAATTTGCTTAGCCTCGGCTGCCTAGGAAAAGGGATCTTTAACGTGTCCTGATATCGTTCAGGCATCGATCACAATTGTAATTCCATTCAGAAAGAAAGCGCGCGAAGGAATTTCTCTCGCCCGAAATATTCCGAAGGCGTAGGCCGGAATCGAAACCGCGATACGGGCACTGCAGGCAGGCACACTAACCATTACGTCACTCGACACTTCTCTTAGATGTACACAGCTTGCATAACTTGACGATCCCATGCAGAGCAAGATGGACACAAAACTATCAACGACGCAAGATCAGTGGGGTTAGACTGCTACAGGAAGGGCGAACTCGTAAACGCGCCAGCCTAATAAAAAGTAGAACCCCATTTTCTTAATGGCAAAATTTAACGACAGTTCCCCATTACCTCACGAAGATATTAAAGTAATTCGTGAAACGGGAAAATATTACGTTGCCGCTAATTAGCCTAAATGTTTTGTTCGATTGATAATTAAATTAATGATGAAGCCTGAAACTACGACGTGTGGTGTCCTCGGCCCTCCACCACCTTTGCAACCCCACTTCCTCTCCCCACCATTATAGATGGCATGCCGTCGGCCTGGTTTTTCAATGTACATGTATAAAATGCGTTAAGTTTGAATCGGGAGAGAGCCGTAGCCTCGCTTTCCAAATAGAAAAGTTGGCCTAACAGCTCGCTACACCACCACGTCGAAGTTAATCGGATCGTTAAATTAAATGAGCGCACGGCCCATTATGATTAGTAGGACGCATAAATAGGGGATTTCAGAAACAAACATTATCGTTTTAGAATTTCAGACGAATTCGACAACTGAATAAGTCTAGATTTAGTCAAAAGCTTATTAAAGTGTTTACATAGTCGGCGGCATGAGATGGTCAACTTCGATATACCAGAGATGTATTGACCTCGGCATTGACACGGTTGAACCGAGACAAAACAGGACAATGAGAAAAAATTGCAATTGTGGATCACAGCCCAAACCATAAATATAAAAAATGTATCCGCCAAAACCAGAGGAACCTTCAATTTCGACCAATATTGTATTCATATGCCCTACATAAGTGGAAAACGAGAGTTCTAAATACTCTGTAGTCGTTGTTCTATTGAGATTGTTTTCAATGATCCAAGAAGATCAGTCTGTCTACGTTCATGTACAATTAAAAAGCAGCTTAACAAGAAACAGCAATTGCTAATACTAAAAGTATAATTTAGGGGCTTTCAGCATAATGTATGGTATTATAATCGTCTTTGATAAAACGTTTGTTAGCATACAAAGCTGTGCTCACATAACGCTGCACAGGAAATTACGAACAACGCTTTGGAGTGCACAAAAACACTTACAGATTTTATTTGAAAAATTGGCGAAACCAATACTTCGTCTATATAGACAGAGTAATATTAAAATTGCACTCTAAATGTGTTATCTTTTCTTGAATCTTTGAAAGCTTTGCAGATCCAGACAGTTTATTATCATGGATATTATAGTCTACGTCAAAAAGCCGTTGGGTAAATGTTTATGAACGCTGTGTAATCCGCAAACGTTCAACTAATCGGAAAGCATTGGTTTAATACACGAACATTAGATATATATAACAATATCGTGAGACCAGACATTTATTATTTATCAAAGAAAAATGAGGACAAAAAACCCTACCAATCCCCAGAATACGACTGGGGGAACGACGACGTCAGAATTGGCGACACTCGGAAATGTACAAAACGGTAGAAGTTTGCGAAACATAAAGACATATAGATTGACCCCACCCACACTCATGTCAAAACCCAATAATAAATTTGAATAAATTATAAATTGCGTTATCAATTTTCCGGTTAGCAATAGCGCTTTCGAAACCAGCCAAGCTTCATCGTCAGTTGATTTTGAAATGGTGTGCTAGGAAATACTAAATTTGTCTAAATATTTTATGATAGTGTGGGTGTGTCGTTATGTTTCGCAACCTTCTATCGTTTTGCTCATTTCCGAGTATTTCCAACTCGAACGTCGCCGTTCCCCAGTTATCTCGGCGATATCTGATAGTTCAAAATAAAAATAACAATTATTAAAATCTTACCTCTATTTGAGTGGACAAAATCGAAAGACGATAGCAATCTAGAAAAATTAAAAAAGAATCATTAATAAAAACGGTATTACAAGTATTTGAAAATGCAATTAAAATAAAAGATTCACCATTACATTGACATTGACATTAATAAACACGACCTTGCTAATGCACATGTACATATTTCTGATAAACCAACAAAATCAGCAAATAGTTGTCAAATTTAATTGAGCAGGTGATATTTGAAGTTTCATTTTACCTGACGGTGTAACAATAGCTCGTAGGTAATTCGATTTGGATCGAACAGCTTGAAGGCATCGACTCGATAGAGCTGTCCAAATTCATAACGCGCGCACAATTAACAGAGAACACGTAACTCATTAACGGTAGTGCAAATGCTAATTGTTTACAGAATTAAATAAAGAACTCGCTATGCGGCGCCGGGGTGAGTCACTCACAAATTCATCTAAGAGTCGAAGAGCGGGGGAGAAAAGGCAACATTTTTGACAGGAACCAATTAAGACAACAAATTGCGCAGCGTGAGCAATGGTGTCAGATATTAGCGTCACAATTCACCCCCTCCCCCGCCTACCGACACCTACAACAAATGATCACGACATCAATTAGTGCTTGGTATCGTTGTCAAGAATTTCAATTAGCTAAATGCAAATTATATCTGAAGAGATGCAAAGTAGAGGAATGGATTTCAAGATAAACTAGATCAGTCCAATATCCCTCATGTATGTGTGGGAGAGTAATAATGGAAAAGGTTGAAGGTCACACAGAGAGCGCTCGGTGAAAATGAAGGCAATACAACCTCTTGACCCATATCGGGTTAAATTTAGTAAAAAAAATGGCTGTGAAATGAACGGAATACCTGTAATTATTGTTTTAAGAGCATCATTTTACAATTGGTTTATGTTAGTGATTTAAATTAAAATGATCTATGTTTAAATTTATTGCGGATTCGCCTGAATTCTATGAACTATATGTATTTTACATTCTTTTGTATATTTTCCAAAATGTGCAGCATGGAGATTTTTGGAGAACAATAATAACTTAATAGAGCTTGGATAAAACAATCTGAAACGTTGCGCCTTATTTAGTCACCTCATTTTGCGGTGCGGATAACCAATAATACAGAGTAGAATATATCAGTCGGTCATTAGGGGTGAAGAATAACGAAAATTGGAAAGAAAGATGGAGGTGGAAAGCAAAAAATAAGACAAAAAAGAGATTGCAAATTAAAGGTAATTATGTTGCCAGCATTTTCATGTTTTCTTCATGATGCAAGTGACACTCGAAAACGACGGTGCAATTGGCGAAGGACAACCAGTCATTTGTTCACATATCCCGTCAGCACACAGCCACCCCCAAAAATCCCATAACCACACCCATACAACATATCCATTACCTATTTTGTCTCCCCACCCAACACACATATTGCACGCATTCATCAATTAGCGAGCTGACTCCTCACATGATAATGATATCGTGCGCGCAAAAGTGTATAACTAGCACGAGCTTCACCTTCAATTAAATGATAATAACGACGATGGTGGCGCCCTCTCTTCTCTTAGCTCTCACGTCATCCAATGTGGAGTTATTCGCGACAATTCATCGCCTCGACAAGAAACAATCGGCAGAACGAATTCATCAAAGCGAATCCGAATACGAAAACAGGTACAGACATTCATCAAACATACAGAGTGACCAAATTATTATAACAATTTCGCCCACCTCATTTGAAAATAAAATCAGTCATCTGGAATAGCCATTTACTGTGCATGCAGATCGATCATGCTACTCTCAATACAAATCGATTAAATTTGGTTTTACAGATTAACATTACATTAACTGAACGAAATTTGAATTTATATTAAACGCGTTTTTTCTGGCATTGTATTTTAAATTAAAAAATGAGTATTACAATGAAACAAGTAATTTTGCGTTATTTTATTTTCAATGGAAAAATGAATGTGTTACCAGTATTCTGATCATTCTTTGCTCTTGGGTCATAATGCAATAAAATTAAGTATAATAGTATCAATTCTTCATTTTACCGATAAAATAAATTTCAAAAAACAATTTCTTCCCCGTTAAAATAAAATGGATAAGAATTTTCTAGAGTACTCAGTATATTCAGAACAGAAGCGATATTTTATATCATTTCAAAACCTAGAACATGTTGAGTAAGTGAAATATTTGAAGAAATACCAGTTAGAGGCATTCCCTAGAACTACTCAGTAAGTAATTAAGGTCTGGTATTTCATTTTTTTGTCGTTAACCAAAGGTTGTCAAAATCACATAGAATTGAACATCTTAAAAAAATGGAGACGTGCCCATTTAGTTTGATCAGATTCTCCCGTTCACCAGCTACTAATCGAGCATGTGTCATCATTCCGCAAATACAAACAATCAAATCCGCTAAAGAGAGGAAGGAAAAACGGTAACCACTAGGTTGGAGTTGTGATGGAGCAGCTCGTACAAAGCAATCATATAGTAAAAAAACAAACTGCGATTTCAAATTGGGGCTCTTTAAAAAATACGACCGCAAATATTCGTGGTAAATACAGAGGCATATATAAGCAAAACGGGTGCTACACACACTCTCGCTATCCCCGGAGAAGGCATTCATCTTTGTAAATGTACTAAGCGACTGCAAACAAGACAACGATTTCCAGAAGAGGGGTTTTTTTCACTGTTATTGTGAATTGAAACGCCAACAACCATCACTTGTTTTGTCTGATGGAGGGGAATCAAAACATGCCGTTCTAGCTTAAAAAAGCGGATGTTAAGGGTAGCACTGTCGAAATAATTACAGAGGTTAAGAGGAAGCCTACCAATGAGCCGTTCATCGCTCTCAAGAAACGGTAAAAAGTGGAATACGAACTTCAATGAGACTCACTATTGGTCATAACATGTGAATAGAGTGACATAAGTGTGTTGCCCAAAAATGACAGAAGATTAGAACTAATTTTATAAACAAACCAGAAGCATCAAACGATGGTCATTCATGAATAGTGATGGAAGTCTAATATATGAATGGATGTCAGATGGAACGGTTTTGCAAGCAAACGAATGGTTATACTCGTACTGAAAACATGCATCAGATAGAATGAAGAATCACACGAGTCGTTGAGTTATTGTATCCAAAAGAGGTTTTCTCCTGCTATGGAAAGAAAATGAAATTATTTCGTCGGCGTTTTCAGACAGTGACAGCCGTCATCTCCTTCAACGCTGTTTTGGCGTTCAAGCGTGATGACAAAGCGGTTATAAAAATACCTGATTGCCGGTAAGAAATCCAAATGTAAACCATCACTAGCTAAATAATAACATGCTTTGGTCTTTAGTGTGGTCGGTAAATCAGAAAAGGCCTGGGCCCCCATGGTGATGTGATGGCTATGTGAAGATTCTCAGATGGGAAGCTAGGAATGTGATGCTAGGTGATAGTGCTATCCTAAGACCAGAGTCAAATTTAGGTATCAGATGTCCTTTTGAAAAACAATTTAATGTGTTTTCATTATTTAAAATTAATTGTTCTTGTAGAATTTAAGTTTTGTTTAGTATTAAAAATAGATAACATTTCAATTCATACAACGTACAGTGTGTAATTCGAGTTATTCTTCTATTATCCTTGGACAAAATAGATTTAAATAAAAATCGACTATTTTTAAACTAATCATGACCTCATACAATCTCAATCGTCAGGCCCGAGCAGTCCGCATACACTTTTATCATTCAACTTTCAACTCGCTTCCGATGTGCTCATTTCCGCAGGGAATCTTGATAGTTGAAATGATAATTCAAATTAAATCGGAGTAAAAGCTGCGTGTCTCTGTGCATTATAAATGAAGCTTATCCATTCATGTTTTAAAATCGCATACCGGTATTTATTTTGAGATCTTTGTGTTCCGTAATGGAAAATTATGCGTTTCACTATGTCGACACATTCAGTTAGTTCTATACCTAACAGAAAAGAGCAGAGAGATGTGCTCTTCCACGTTTTCATCGCCACTTCCAACTCGCGGGCCTTCAGACTTCGCAATCAGTCATCCGTATGTGGAAACGGATGAACATATCCTCTTGAGAAGCACGGCTCAAGAAGACATCTTTAGAAGAATAAGAATTAAAAAATGAATGATGATTCTTGGATGCACAGAAATCGGCGACTGCACCGAACACCTGGCGCCGAATCGTTCGACATGTGAGTTGCACAGTCAATGTTTTGGTTCTATTGTCTCATACTTAAAATTCGCTCTGAAACTGTTCCTATATGTGGACACGATGTCACAGGAGCGTTTACCGAGGCTGTGGCAGATATGCCATAGCGGGTCGCCAGCATTCATGTACTCGAAATACGTGTGAGGTGGCTTTCTGGACTGTTTGTCCGCGCCGACTTCTATTATGCAATTTGGGGGCCACTCGTAACTCCGTCAGGCATGAAAATGTAACGCGCCATGACTATAATGCGTGGCCATTCATCTCGCGCAGTGCGGCAAAATCTAATGGAGAGAAGATCGTTCGTCCGTCGCCGCTGACGGGATCTTATCCGACTCACGCCTAGCTCGACTACCGGCGTTTTCACATGAAACCGAGCCACTAGTGATGACGCGACTACACCATGGAAAACATCGTATTTATTTATCTTTAAAAAAAAGAAAACTTTATAAATGTGTCGCGAAAAAGAGAACTGAGCGGAAATTGTAGACATCTAACATACACAAGAATAACCTCCGAAGACTGAAACAATGAAACAAAACTGTTGAAGAGAATAAGGATTTAAAGTTTTTTGCTTCTCCTTAACAATTCTGCAAAGACGAACATGTACACGTCATTCATTGGTGAACTTTAACATTTAAAATTTTGTCTTTGGTTTCCTTCATGTTCAAACAACAATTTTGACATTTCGGAAAAATTTGCTGTTCCATTTACGTCATTCCTTCTTCGGAGATGCGATAAGTGATTTCTCTCGCGCTATTTGGTAAATCAAAATACTGAAAATGTAGTAAATTAAAACTGAAAATAAATGAATTTTTAATTTAAAAATGTCCTAATACACCGGTATCTGTTTTTATCTTGTCGTTGCTGTTAATAAATTAAAGCAGCTGATTCCGGTAACAATACGCAGCTGGGTTCTTTGGTTGAAAATGAGTATTGTAGATTTAGTGGAATATAAAATAAAAGTGACTGTCGAATTTATTACGGCTAACTCAATACCTTACAATAAATTGGAGGTAACATTTGAGAGGAAAATCATGGCTTTGTCAGCTGCAAGAAGGTGAAATATCAGGTGAAGTCGCTCAGGTATCAGTCGATTACGTAACTAAAAATGTATAATTTATCCATTTCTAAGTCGTAAATCATATTCGGAAATTGTCTACCGGTAAATAGTTTTGTGAATTTTGCTACGGTCCCTCGTTGAATTGGTTCGAACCGGTTCCACGGACAACGAAAACCGTAGACACGGATATACACTGCAACACACCTTCATCTGTGTATTTGTCAACCGCGGCGCCCGCAAATACAAACGGTATTTTTTTTACCTGACGCTCATAGACGTAGCAGAACGATTGGTGGAATGGCTGAGAAACAGCGCGCCTGTTACGACGCCCACGGGCCTCCGGGAAAACTGACTCGAGCGTGTTTGTGTGTGTGTGTGTGTGTGCGCGCGCGTTCTATACTCGAGATGCGCACCGCGGGACCAAAGAGTTGAGATGAGAGGATATCTTGAGAACGATGGGCCATCAGCGCGCTCCGAGAGCAGTTTTCGACACCATTTCATCTACGCAGCTGGTGTCAGACGTCCCGCGCGGGGGATGGAGGGAGCGAGGGGAGGGAGGGGGCGAGCCGACGTGCACGCAGTGCGCAACAGGCTGGCTTCGGCGCATTAACACCTTGACCCGACCTCTTTCAAAATTTAGCTGGGCTGCGGAAAACGCAATTCAAAGCAAGCATTCTTTTTGACACAACTATCCGACAGAAAGCACCAGCTGCTTAGCACTGTTTTCGTAGCAGTCATAAAAAGTTATCTTCAAAATTGTTCAGCGAATAAAAAAGTAAAAACGGTCACTAATTAATTGTAGAATTGATTCTTTAAAAACCTTTTATAGATAAATAATGTAATTTTTCAAAAAGCTTTCCATTGATTATTATTCTGCATTAATGCTGGTGTTAATTTACCGCCGTATTTTTTCCAGACATTTATGGAACTTACATCCATCAGCAATTAAAGAGGAAGTTTCAACAATTTTAAAATTATATGTTTGAAGTAGCTTTGTAAAGTTTTTTTTTGTTTGCTAGGTGCAGGTTTTTATTACTCTTAGCAAGTTGGTACGTACATTTAAATAATACAAAATATAACACGGAAGCGGCACGTCGACGATGCTGTCACTTTGTTATTGCTCGCGCTCGGCTGGGGATTATTAAAATACATACTAACCTCGCTCGCATTTAAAACGACGAATATTATTCGAAAATGCTACCCGCAAAGAGTTGAAGAATTGGACACAAATATTCCAGAAGCCACTGACTTTTCCTTGGACAATTTGTAGACCCAAATACATGAACATCTCTGACGGAGACGGTATCAACTAGCTGTATCAGCAGAGTTGCCACGGTGAAATACGATTAGAGCTTGTTCTATTAGACGAAGAACATCATCTTGCCGTTACTCGGCGTCATCAAGATTGCCGAGCTCTACCCGATCACCTCTTTGCAAATAACTATACAGTAAACAACAAGAACAGCGAAACCAACTGAATGTTGAACGTCGTCGTGAATTTGTAAAGAATAGAGAACAGATTGTATATAATTTGTTATTGAGAACTCATCAAACAAGATATAACTTCGCAACGAATGCAACGCATGGTTCATAAAAATTAACAACGCCTGTGGTGATCATCAAAAACCGTTATGAATCAACAACGGATATGAGCATGTGACAGAAGAATTAATATTTGACAGAATTGTTTCTAAATTTTGCACCCAATATTTCGAAAACACCCACATTTAAGGGCACGGTTGCCAATGGAACAATTCCATCGAATTCCAATCCATTGGATATTGATGAAGTAAGTCAGCTATGGTAAAGAGAGACTCCATCGGGACTGGCCCGAGTAAGGTATGTGGTAGTTGAATTCTAACCTATTCCATGTCGTTTATCTAAGGCGATGCGCATAGAACGGGCGCACACTGAATGCTCGGCAGGTAACCGTTTTCGCTAATAACGACTGCGCTCGGCGCGCGAGAGACGATGAGAAAAATAGCCATAATCCGGACGATAAATTTATAATGAGGGACATTGCGCCGCGTTCTGTTAAGTCAAATCGTATATTCCCCAATTTTTTTTTCCTCGTCGTCTTCTCTCCCCCGCATTTCCTAAGCGTCTTTTTGTATACGTAATACACATCCCCGCAGAACGAGCGGAGGTGAAAATTGACCGAGCAACAAAAGAGATGCGCCTTTATGGTGGCATAGATCTACGTGGAAAGAGAGCGCTTTGCCATCATTACGCAAAGCTAAACGCTCGGCGAGA
This sequence comes from Mycogona germanica, assembly GCA_034698785.1. Classification (NCBI taxonomy): domain Eukaryota; kingdom Metazoa; phylum Arthropoda; class Diplopoda; order Chordeumatida; family Chordeumatidae; genus Mycogona; species Mycogona germanica. Next base: position 585 of record JAQGBY010005254.1, on the reverse strand, counting down.
GAATATCGATTGAGAGCGGGATAATAGTTCGCTCGGTTGCCGCTAGACTGCCATCTCCAGTGTACGAGAAGGAGTTCCTCAAAGTTTAAAACCAGGAAAGAGTTCAGTCAACACTTTCTCCAAGAAACAATTCTTCTTTTAACTCTTTGGTTCAGCCGTTTCCGACCTTTGGTGAAAGAGCTCTCCACTGTTTCCGTTCGAGAACCACTTTCAGGAGCTGTTCTGTGTCCTGTGATTTAGTCCTGTGCGTCCTCGTCCTATAGGTTAGACAAAACGTCCAGGTCGTCAACCGGAAATCCTGGTGGACTTTTCTAACAAATACCTGTAGCTCAAGCGTACTAAGAAAATGCCAATTACATGTATTACATCACGTCTCGGTGGTATTGACTGAACTCTCTCTCTAACACTCAATCTACCTATGACATTCCTCTTTTTCTGCTGACCTCGATTTTTCCCTGCAAGTTGAAATCACAATATGTGCATAGTATCCATAGAAGTAGGTAGGAGTCGATGATAGTAAATTACTCAGATGGTTGGGGATTGCAGGACTACAATCAGAAATTCGGCAACGAAGATCGTTTAAAC
>JAQGBY010005253.1:0-14975 GCA_034698785.1 Mycogona germanica | reverse complement strand
AACGGGCGAATCACCTTCAATAACCACACACGATATCCTGGCTCGGACCCCCTCCCTGATTAAGTCATCTTGAAATGTAAATGGATTGACTTTGGGTGCAACTGAAAATTAGATGACAACGAAAATCTTTGCGATTTGGAATGCAAAATATGTATAAGCTATCGCAATTATATAAATTTGTGTTTTTCTCATGACCGATTGACTAATGTTTTTGGGTTCAATGAAATTGTTTTAGATAGGCAAATTAAACTGTGGAAATCATTCAATTTTTATAAAATAACGTGCACTAATAAATATAATCTTACCTAAAATTTTCACCGACAATTTGCTTTTCACAGTTTGTCCTTGAGAATTTGAGGCACTGCACAGATATTCTCCGGCATCCGACTTTTTTTGAACTTTGCCGAGTAAAAGACTGCCATTTTTAAAAATTTCCTGTCGGCTATTCGACGGAAGTTCTAAAGAATCTGAGAACGAAAATGATATCCCTTTCAATAATATTTACATATTCATTTATTACATACAATTGCATCTCAACTAATTGAATATTTAATTTTTTGAAACTGTAACAATTTTTATAATATACCTTTCTCCCATGCATAGCTGCTAACAGGATAACCCGATATTGGGCAAAACAATAAAGACGTTTCTCCAGCAACCAAAGCGGCACTATCGACTTTTCTCGCTTCAAGAGGGCCTAAATGAATAAGATTAACAATTTACATTACAATCAATTGGTTTACATTACAAAGCAATTTAAAAAAGGTTTTAGAAATATTTTCCAAAAATGGATTTTATCCTGTTACACCATTGATCACTCTTTTCACAAAGTACAATGTACATGTTTCAGGCTCCACTTACCAAAACATACCATAAATATTCAACCGAGCCGAGTGCCGCACTGCGCCATGGATGTTGGTGCCACTGCACGTGTAAGCGCCTCCGTCGGACGGTGTGCTGCTCTTGATTGACAGGGTGCTGATCACGTGACCCTCACTGTTTGTCACTTCCTTAATTTGGTGCTGTGCTGTGTTGCTCACGGGAATCATATCAAGTGTCCACTTCATCAGAGGGGCGGGATTACCGGCCACAGTGCATGTCATGGTGTGGCTCGGGCCAGGCTTCATCGTCTTTTCGGAAAATGTACTTCGCAGCACAGGTGGAAAATCTAAATTAGAAATAATGAAATTCGAATAAATTAAATCGGGATAGTTTTTTTAAATTCCAAACAGCTGTAGTCAACCGCACTACAGGCGTTACGTGCCTCTCATGTAGGCACTATGCGAGGGGCACGACCAGTACCTCGGGATCGAAATTTTCGAGAGCCCACGCCGGAAATCGAACCAGGGACCGCCGAGCCAATCAGTCGCAATAACCACTGGGCTACAGGTCGGTCAGATATCCATTTTGGAAATTCAAGAAATAATTTATAAAGGCTTTTGTTTATGATTGCTAGACGGAAACAAATGAACTGCTAAGCTTAAATTGAAAATTAATTTCGCTAAATTTCGATTAAATTAAAATTAAATAATATTTTTAATTGAGTGCAATTCAGTCTCTTTAAAACTAACAAAATAATTGTAACATATAGAGAAAATTATGATTCATTATATTTACCGCCTAAGCGAACTTCTGCAATTCCTTGGGCCATCTCGTTGGCGTTTTGAGCGAAACACTGATACATTCCCCGGTCCTCTACCGTTGTCGCTTCAATAAGAATATTCTCCCGATTGATAATTTTCACTCGCTTCATATTTAAAGGACGGCCATTTTTAAACCATGTGATTGAAGCGATCGGGTAACCCTTGACAGCGCAATTAATAGACAGCTGACGACCAGTTTCTACCAATTGAGTCTGCGGATTCAGTTCCACCAACAAAGGAGCTGAAAACGGTAATTACAACAAAAGTCGGTATTAATGTATAAAAACTGTTTACTCGTACAATATAATATTTAAAAATGCAAAGGTACGAAAACGGGCAAACACTAATTATTTAAGTAAAGTCAGCTGATGACCTCACCTGTAACTGAAAGAGACACCTCGGTGTGGTCGCTGCCAACTGTGTTATTGGCTTTGCAAACATATGTCCCGGAGTCAGAAAGCTGCACTTTTGTGATTACTAAACCGTTGGAAATTTGTTTGATCAGTCCATTTTGATTTCCGAGTAGCAGATCACCAACAACGCTTCTAATGTACCACCTATAATTTCGGTGGCGTATACATAATTGAATGATTAATATCGATTGCGCATTTAAGGTAATAATGTTTTGTGGATGTGTGGATCGTACTTGCAACAAATATATTTTTTAACAAACCTCTTGCGCATTTGAACTTACTGAACAACAGGGGTTGGATATCCTTGTGCTACGCACGGCAAAGACGCAGCTTCTCCTACGTGAACTTCAACAGTGGATAGAGTGTCGACTATTTTGGGAGGGACGTTACCCTGCGGCTCTAAACATAATTTAAAAACCAAACAATTGGGGAATATGATTGTTTGGCTTCCACTAGGACTAGAAGGAGTCACACCAAATGGTTAATGAGCTACATCGTAAGTCAGACTAGTTCTTTAACTCCTACTCCCTAAAGTGGCTAGGCAGTGAAACAATCTAACAGAGCCTCAAACACAGAGCCTATTAAAATGAGGCAGTCTTACTTAATTTTGTCCTTAGCTGGTCTTCTGACCCAGCTACAGATCCCCCTCGGGACTGCTCGCGGGTACATATTGTAATTGATATTGTAATCAGAAAAATAATACTTATCATTTATTTAAACAAAAACTATAGCAATAAAATACACGCACCCGTTACAAACAGCTTTCCAACGATAGAGCTGGTTTTCATGTGACCGCTAAGACGAGGCAGAGTCTGACACCGATAGTTGCTTCCAGCATCCGCGGATCCAGCGTTCTTTATGTGAAGAGCTCCACTCGGAGAGAGCGAAAACTTGGCATCTGAAGCATTCCGACAATAAAATGTATCTTGTGTTAAATACAGACTGAAAACAAATGGCTAATCAAGTTTACCAAAACGCTTTGTTCGCTTATTTTTTTAAAACAATGCGAGAAATAATGTAATTATTTTCGCGGTTTACATTGGTCAAGCTTTTACCAGATTCAATCGGAGTTGCGATCTTGAGACTGTTGTCCTTGATGTAAGCAACGACGGTGACAAATTTCTGAAGGAAAGCGGGAATGTGGCATTTCATGACGGCAGTGTTTCCCCGGATGGCGAACACGTCGTAGACACTCGCATCGTAATCAACGTCCATGACTAAAAAACAAATTGTAAAATTTCAATAGATTGGAATATCAAAAATAATGAGAATAGGACGTCTTGAATATTATAATAAATAGCAAGTCGTTCCCGGGACAGCGCCGGACGAAAAAAAAAGTCTGTCCAGACTCTGTTCGTCTTTTTCGTCCGGCGCTGTCCCGGGAACAACTTGCTATTTATTATAGTTTGGAATATGCAACATTTTGTGACAGTTTCGCAATGCCTGCCTCGTATAACAGATTTTTTGCAGCTGTATGTATTGAAATTTAATACAGTACCTGCATGAACCATAACGTCCCTGCTGACAATGAGTCCGGCTTGATTAGACGCTTCGCAGCGGTAGGTGGCCGAGTGCACATCCTGACGAAACGATTCGGAGCTGAAAGGGTGGAACAGCAGTGATCCGTCGCCGTTAACCTGTCGAAGGCCAGTGATGTTGTTGACTGGAGCGCCGTCCGCAAACGTCCAAGCCACGGCCGAATTAGCGGAGACACAATCGATCTTGGTGCCGGTGTTGTTGGAAAAATCCACGCGACCAGGTGGCTCCTTCACGAACCCGATTGACAGAGTTTGCCGACTCCATCCCAAACCTAATATACGCGATTACAATTATACACAGGTAAAGCTGTTAGATTGTAAATTCTCTGTGACACATTCAAATAACCTATGAACCACTTTCAACATGCTGTACTGTGAACCATAATTATTTTTATACATATTGGCACAACAATAAAATTAATGACTTCGCATCTAACAATATTAGATGTATGAATTTGAAATGCTAACGTGCACTTCTCATCAACCCATGCGCTATATACATTAACATTGGAAATACGATTTTGACGCTAACAGTATTTAAAGATTAATCTATAATTAATGGTAAACCCGGAAAAACAAAAATATTAAGCAGTCATTTGGCACTAAAAAAGAATGTGAAGTGATGACAGATAGGTTGCCATCTCAAGAGTAAATATCTAAATAATAATAAAATAATTTCATCATAAAATTTCGTAGAAAATAAGGCGTTGGAAAGAGGCAGCAGATGCGAGATATTACACTAAGTGGAAAATCCCAGAATACATAAGCTCCCACATTGCAGTTTTACTGCATTACTTCGATGCTTTTCATGATTGCCAACGATTGGGGGCAGCGTATACAAATAATGCGCGCCAAGCGTAACCGTTTAAAGAGTTCGACGTTCACTGTTTGCGCGCTTCAAATTGGAGCATAAATGAGCTGACAATTCAAACACTATCAACTGATTACGACGAAAGTTCACACCGAAAAGGCAAACCAATGACATTCCAGATTAATTAATAACTTCGCTCGGAATTATGATGAACACAAACAGTATTAAGCACAGAAGATTTCTTAAATTAATCGTCATTACTGAAACCTCTGAAGTAAAAGGGAAAAATTTACAAGAATATATATTTGCAAATAATGCCTACCCAAGCCAAGAGCCAATAGGAAAATCACTGTTGTGACAGACGAATATCCAAATGGTGTCAACATTCTTAGTAATTGCACAATCACCATTCACCAATGTATTACAATTACAAATTGATTCAATACAATTGAGGAGTGATTATTTAGAGCGAAAAAATGCAGTCAATTCGTATTGCTATTTCGGAAACAAGCAAACGCTTAACAGTAAAATATTACTCGCAAACGCAGCGTACGGAATCGTGACAGATTTAATTTATGAGGGAGGCGTGCATTTAGAGGACGTTGATCCCCGATCGATATTTCGAAGGGTTGGAGCTTTGGCCGCTGCATTGCAAGTGTCACGGGATAGGTTGATGGTCCCGTAACCTTGTACCGAGGGGTTCCACCAAGATATTCAGGGCCATAAGCCATTGTGTGCTACGGTTGATATGGTCACGCACTAATTTTTTTCAAAAGTCCCTCAACTATCGCGCGATTATTCGATTATTATTTCAATAGTAAATCATCCAAGCGTCTATATAATTTCCCCAATTCTAATCACTATACAAACGTCATACACTCGATTTATGAGATAATTGATTTTTTAATCTAATGTTAATTTTTTTTAACCATTTGCGAAACAGTATTAATTTTGAATTTAAATTGATTCACATCTGAAATAAATGAAAACCACTTAAACTGAAGAACAATTTTTAGATAATTTTGGATGCTTTCCTAGATGAATATGTAAATATTGTCCGAGCAAGCTATACATATCCCAGAAAAAAATATTTGAAAAAATATAAGCGACAATTTTATTTTAATTCTCTCTTATTATTGTGATAAGTATTTAATAATTAACAAGAAAAAATAACGAGAGTTTTATTTTAGAATTTTGGGAGTCAACAATGAAATTCATATTCAACTTTTTAAAAAATCACTTGAAATTGTGACGGTTAAAGATTAAATTCGATTGCAATCAATCATAAAAATAAAATAAATAATATTGATTCAATAAGTTTCACATACCTCGTTGATGTATCGTGATCCACTAAGTGTTTCAGAACCGAGCCTTCAACTGTTAAGAAAATCAAACAAAGTTTTGTGTGGCAATAAAGTAAAATCAAATGGAAATTGCGATATTGATGAAACACACATTTATTCGAAACACCAATTATGCTTTTATAGCAGCAGCAGCAAGCAGAGAGAAGAGTTAATAGTTGATAGCAAAAGCAAAATATCAAGCAAACAGTTTGGTATAAATAAATCCTCTAAGCATAAATCGAACATTTACAAGTCGTACAATATTTAATAGTAAACTGAAGATTTTCTCAGCTTGAGAACCAATATTCGATCTCGTGGCAAAATCGACCAGTCTACACACTAGAAGCGCTTTGTTTTAATACTTTAACGGCGAGAACATTGAATTTATAAAATATTTAAACATATAACGGGTGAGTATTTCCCAAATTCACTTCTGTGACATCATTCGAGTTATCCATTTCCAAGACTCTATTAGGAAGAAAATGTTCAACGACACGTACACTAGTACGAGTAATTAATAATAAAACTGACAATCTAACCAATATTGAGCAATAAGGAAACGTCGATACAACAATGTTAACAAGTTCAACAACGTTCATAACCTCTTATGGAGAAAACGCAAATACACATTATGCTCTTTTTTCTAAAAAAGTGTTAAAACATTCATTTCTCAAAATCGTGGGGAAACAAAATCGTGGCCAAATAGTGGAAGTCATATTTTCGAGCGTGGCTTTTGTTTCCAATCCAATTTACTTGGGCGCGGGCAGCCTGTTAGTAAGCGTGAGCAGAGAGGTTAGATGGAGAGAGGTTAAAAAGAAAGAGACACGTGAATAGCCAATCAAAAAACAAAAGCGCAATATTATTTCGGAACACTGATTTTATTTTAGTACAACGCTCTCAGTCATAGCGATTCGTTTTTGAGAAAAATATCATCAAAAAATAGCTACTTACCAATCAAGATTTGGTGGGGGAGGATCGTAATCACAGAATCTTAGATCATCGGGTGGAGGCGGGAATACGAATGTAGTTTCCATCGAGTTGTCGTCCTCCGGAATACGAGGGTAGCTGTAGTTTCGTGAAGTGTTTATACAGATGATTATTTACGATGTGCATTGTTTAACCATGTGTTGGAAAAGGTATAGAAAGATAGTCTTAACTGACCCGAACTGGCTCGGCGGAAGAGGAAGCGGCTGGTTTCTCTCTTTATTCACTTGAGCGTACTCGTGATTATTGGGCGGCAATGCGACACCTAAATAAGCAACCAACTTAACATTAACACTTTAGTGCTTTAGCACCATGAGGGGTACGTAACGCATGTAGTGCGGTTGACTACAGTTGATTGGAACAAAAAAAAAATGTATAAATATTGCTTCTTTTATTTAACATAAAATTCAAAACTCCCATCAAGTTGAGACTTGGAAATAGTAGTATCAAAACACATTTTAGAACCCACAAAAATAAATTACCTTTGGTGAAAGCACCATTTGACTGCTGTCCATAGGATTCGGACATAGGCGGGGCAGTGGGGTTATAAGCGTGGCCACCAATAAAGGGGACTACAACGGACATAAGAAAAACATTAATATCATTCTACACGATATATTGTATTGCTGAAATATTTTCTTTTCACTACATATATAATTGTTTTTGATTAGAAACTGTTGTTAGCTTAAACGTAACATAAATAAAAGTACAGTAAAATTGTTTCACGCCATACTTCTGCAAAATTTTTAAACAAATTGTTTCACATTTCTTATTCCAATTAATATAATTTGAGAAAACAAAAAGTAAATTTTTCAAATTTTAATAAACTCAAAAAAGTCATTTCCATTGCACTATGAATCAATTAAAATATTAAGTACCGGAAGACTTTTCGCCCTGCCAAGCAGGAATTCCATGTTGAGACTAAACAACGACCGACAAAGCAGAACCCACAGGTTACACATTTGGATGCGGGATATCGTGAACATCGACGGTTCCTAATTTCAAAAAAGCGACACAAGTGGACAAGGCCACAGAACTTACGCCTGCGTTCCGTGGCAAGGTAGCGTGTCTGTCGCCCATTACGGTAGGCTCTTTGTTCTGAAAATCAGAAAGTCTTACTGTGGCATATGGTGTAATGTCATCATCGGAGCCTGAAAAAAATTATGTCTTTGCACTAGTGTGAATGGGAATAGGTTTCTCCCGCACTAGTGACTCGTCCACTGAGGTCAATCCTCTTTTCTCAAGAAATGATTGATGGCCTCATTGAATGAGCCTCTAATGCTCAAAAGATTACCCCAAACATCGAGAAACATTTTGCAACCAAAAAATGTTGCAAAATGATGCTTTGTTAAAAGAAATTAGGATAATGCATCCCTGAAAAAATTCCTCTGAAATTTTGGAATCTTTTTCTAACTTATTGTATTTTGATAGAAACAAAGATTTTTCCTTCATTCTCGAAAGAGTAAATGATAATTTTATCAATTCATTTATAGCATATGGAAATATCGAAAATCTACTTTGAACAAGATTTCAATCAAACTGTTATGGTACGTAATGGTTTTGGATATTAAAAACAAAATAAAATCGAAAACCGATTCAAATACAAACAAAAAACACCAACCTACCAAAGGAATTTCGATTACGTTGGCGGAAACCTGGTTTGGGCAGATCGCTGCTGGATGACTTTCGATCCGATTCTCCATGCTTTACTCGATGCCCTATCGCTATAGATATATTAAAAACCATTATTATCTTTCTAGCTATTAGGGTTATGCCTTAGTGATTAGCGATTTAGCATTTACACACGTGAACAGTATCTGGAATTTCAAAATAGTTGTACCTTGAGGTCGACTATTGCCAATTTTCTTTCTCTTGACGTAGAAAATGGTGATGGTGACACACAACAATACGACGACCACACACAGCGAAGTTGGCAGAGCGACGTGTAAATTGAGTCTGTGAAAAAGGTTCGCGTCATCCTCGGTTGGCACTCCGGGAATCGACGCTAAAAAAGACAAAAGAAAATACAAAGTGCTATTCAATTGCTAGACAACAATGTTTAAAAGAAATTTAAATACATCCATTTCTCATAAACAAGTATGGGTAAAATATGTTAATGAAATTCGAATTTCAAAGACTTTTATCTACATTACGCAGCAAGTCTAGAAATAACAAAATAATAAATTTACGTTACTTGTTTTTATGATGTGATGGACTTGAGAAATATCAGTTACGTTGCATGACTCACCTTCGTCTAATGACAGAGTGGCAAAATCATATTCGGCCACCGTTGATCCAGCACTGGTCTGGGCAGTCATTCTCAGACTGTACCATGTCCCAGGCTGCAGTTCGTCCAACACCACACTGCGCCTGTCGGGATGAAGTTCCTTGGCTTGCAGAAGCCAGTGGCGACTAGCTCTCTGTTTGTATTCCAGCACGAAATTGAGAATAGGGCATTCGTTAGTCGGCCACGCGTCCAGGTGTAGAAGAGCGCGAGTTGTGCTTTCTTTCAGCAGCTTACCAAGTTGTGGCACATTTGGTACTATAAATATGCAACGGGCAATTAAATTACGACAGGCATATTTGATTTGAAATTAAATTCAAAGTTAGAATTCCCAGAAACTGACTAGAACACCAGATACAGTGCGAGCACTACAATAATTTTTTTTCTGCACCCCTCTTGGTGCTTAGGCATTATGCCATGAGCACATTTTCACCAATACTCCGGGATCGAATAATCAAGAGCCCGCGCTGGAAATCGAGCCCGGGACTGCCGAGCCACAGTCAGTCGAAATACCAACTGGGCTACGACGAGTCGTAGAATTAATGTGCTTCAATGATGCTTCGCTGATGTGAAATGATTTTATTTTTTAATTAGAAATGTTTTTCGAACATTAAACAACAGCCTATTTTTTCCTTGCGTCTCTAAATAGCGCGGTGGGCATTTTGTTTGAACTAGATTCTAGTCATGCGCCATAGCTCTTAATCGCGCTGTAAGAATTGCGCCAATGTTTTAAAAATAATCAAATTTCAATTAAAATGTTGTCTGGTTGTTCTACTCAGTCACGGCCAGGTCAGTCGCGCGCGTATACTGACCCCCAACATAGTCTAGCTACTGTAACCGTACCACCGCCGTTTGTCGTCACAGTCAGCGCGTCTGACGGCTGCCCAGCTCCGACCTTGTTGTTAGCCACCAGGTACAGCTGGTAGTTCGTGCCGCATTGCAGGCCGGCCAAAGTAAAGACGCCCAGGTACGGTTGTAACTCAACCGATTGCCAAGAGCCCAGATCTTTTTTGTAGTGCAAGTTATAGCCTATGGGAAATCGACAGATGTTTAGCAAAAGAGAACAGTGTTAAATTTTTTTTACAACAAATTTAACCAAGACTGATCACTTGTTCAAGCGAAACGTCAAAAAAGTTTCGACGTTCGCTTACCAATAATAGGGCTGTTGCCAGAGAACCCTTGCTTCCATCGTAAACCAACCGATGATGCAGTTGTGGATGTTATCAGCAGAACAGGCGCAGACGGGGGAGCTTCGAAAGAAAATATGTAAATGATAAAAATAAATTTAGTAAACCAACATTAAAGAAAAATGAATGAATTTCTTGTTATCTGAAATTCTTAATTACTGCCTCACATTGAATTAAAACTTGCCTTGCATTATGAGTGAATAGGCGACTTGATCTTGACCAAGTTCGTTTGCCACACGACACGTGTATTTCCCGAAATCAACTGGGCTGACCAATGTGATGTGTAGCAATTCGCCACTTCTACGTAAGGTCTCACTTTTCAAGTCGATCTCCTGACCCCTACAATAGAAAGCATTAGAAAAACGAAAAGATTCCCTAAGAGAATATTTTAAAGAGGAGTAGCATTACTAACCCCATCATCCATGTCTGACGAGGCGGAGGGAACCCCACGAACGGGCAGGACAAAGTTACTGATTGTCCGACTGCGCTCAAAATGACTCGGTCGAAGGCTACGCATTTTGCAGGAACTGAAGAATAAATAGGTGATAAAATTTAACAATATACACAAATGTATAAATGTACACAGATGTAACAAAGATAGTAGAATCGAACTACTTGACGATAAACTAAAGAATTAATTTAAGGGTTTTCTTTAAAATACTATTAAATGACCAGTTAAAATAACGAACCAACTTAATCATTATGCTAAACTAACTTGAAACAAGAAATATAATTTACCAACCCTGCTTAAAAACGTTAACACATATTATTGAAGAACGGCTAATGTTCACAACGCTTAGTCACAAAAATCATGAAAGAAGACAGCAGGCAGGCAAGCAAAAAATTCTTTCAAATTGAGAAGGTCTCAAAAAGGATGCAATGCCTTTTGGTCCGTTTGGAGTAACATAGATTGCAGCAGAAGGGGCACTCTCTCCGAACTGCGAAGTGGCGGACATGTGAACTCTGTATTTTTCATTTTTCTTAAGACCCTGGACCTCGTAGGACGTCAAGTTAACGTGAACGGAATGCTTGGATTTTCCTTTTTGATTCTGACAAGGAAAATCAACCCTTTACTTTAGGTATTAAAACGAGTTGACCTGCAGGCAAGTTTTGGTACACATACATTTTTGGCATCAGCAGGTTCGACTTGCAGCAGATAGTTGGTAATAATGGCTTTAGGGTTGTTAGACGGTTTCCATGCCACCACGACGGAATTTGCGGAAGAAACCAACACTTTTATTTCCGTTGGAGCGTCGGGAACTGTATTTAAATATGTTGGAAACGTGAATCTCTCTCACTATACGTTTTATCAATATACTGCATCTGACAACACTAACATTAAAAATGTTAAGGGAAATGCAAAAACATTACAATGACCCATTTGACATTTGTCAAATTGCGAAATTCACTCAAATAACATAATTTCATAAACAAAATGCTTTCGCGAGGGTGCTATTGGCATAATTCTTGTAATTTTATATTCTTGAAGCTCACGTTAACTTTGTTAAAATTTGCTTCGCACACGCAGATCTGACAGAAACATTTGCATAAATGGTTTAGCATCAGGTGAATAACATCAATTGCAATATAATATTGGTGATAAAAAAATAATAATAATATCTTACAGTCTTCAGCCGTTTGGCAGTAGATAGATTTACTAGCGACGCCATCTCCAGCCGAAGTGTAACCTAACACTTGCACACTGTAATTCGTATGTGAATCCAGCCCCTTGACGACTACTTTTGCCATAGATGTATTGAAAATATTCAGCGAAAGTTGGCCTAGTAAAACAAAGTACACTTTGATGCCAAATTCAAGAATGCAAGTATCTTCTTCTAACAAACTTTTACAAAATAGTTCGGCCATTTCCTCATGACCTACCTCAGGACACCTACCATCCACATTCCACGAGTTCACCGGCCAGTAGAGTACTCTGTACCCATGAAGTATTCCATTTGCAACTTTTTCTGGGATCGACTCCCAGGAAATTGAAAAACTTGCGGATGATTCTGCAGAGCATTGCACATCTTCGGGAGGCGCATTTGGCACTGATTATGAAAATAGAAATCGAATTGTACGCTTAACAAAATGATTTTAAGACGAAAGGTATTGAGATCACTATTGGTGTATGCCACATTTTCAGGTATGTTTTGATACAACGCCAGAATTATTTATCAAATTATAACCAAAAAAAAAATAATTACAGATTTTCATACCTCCTTCACTGGTCATTGACAGCGTTTCTCGAGAGAGGGGGCCCTTGCCTTGACTGTTGAATGCCTGAACCACAATCACGTATCGGGTGGCCTCTTTCAACTTTGACAACGTAAATGACAAGCCCTTATCGTATCCACCTGGCACTTCCAGCATTTCGAAGTCAAAATCTCGTTTATCGCCCTCTGCGATTCGGTAACCCACGTAGTAGCCACGAATGTCACCATTCCACGTCGTTCGAGGAGGTGGCTGCGAAAAAAATAGGTGTCAAAGTAGCTCTATTAAATAACGTTTACTAAGGAGGTTCACCGATGATCGTTCATCTTATAACCTCCCAGGTAGATGACCTGGTAATTTTGCCTAACCTACGCTGCCTAGGAAAGGGATCTTTAACGTCCCGTAATCGTACAGGCATGAGCCATGATTTTACTTCCATTCCAAAAGGCGGTAGTAGCTCTAGATCAATTCAGTTTGCAGTTATGCATTTTGTAGAAAAACTCACCTCCCACGATACCTTCAAGACATTCGATTCTAGCGACTGAACGTGTACGTTTTCTGGACTTCCGGTGGGGACTGTAAAGACAAAATTAACAGTTCTAAATAAAATCTCACAAATACCTATTTCTAGCAGTTCAGGAATGTTCCTTTTTAACATATATTTTTAAATTTTAGCTATGCTTTGAAACCTTCTCCAGGCCCCCATTTACCTTCCCCGGTCAAAGAAATCTCAGCAACTCCACTGGTCACACTGTTACCGATGGCATTTTCGGCAAACACTGAGAATTTGTAAGTTGCAGATGGCTTTAGATTTGATATATGTGTGAGACGAGTTTCTCCAGGAACTGTGGACGATGTCACCTCTTTGTCTGAAAATGAATTTAAAAAGGAAAACCACGTTTACCTTTCGTAAACGGTGGACTATTATTTTAATATATCGAGGGATTTTTATTTAAACTACTCGCCTCCGATTTCGTGATACTCTACGGTATACTTGGTGATGGGCGAATTACCATCGAACGGTTCATCCCAAGACACTTCCACTACTCTACTACCACGATCCACGGCCTTTACTGACGGAGGAGCATCCGGTGGTCCTGTTAAATGAGCACAATTCAATTGACTGATGTTCAAGTTGGTGTACTTGTAAATGGAACCTTCCACACAAAGATGCTGTAAAAGCATTTTTCAAAATTGAAATCATAATTAAACTACAAAACAGACGTCTAATATGTTTAGAAGAATGAGCGATGCTACTTGCCCTGAACAGCAACTGTGAAGTTGACGGAATCTTGACCAAATTTGTTCTTTGCTAAGCAACCGAAAACTGCGTTGTCAGCTTTTTCCGCTTTCAAAATATTCAACTCTGACATCGACGACTTATCATCATCCCCTGTAGTTTTTATTTGATACCTAAAAGGAAATGAGACTCGGTTAATTGGTGAGTGTTGTGGACACAATTCCATTCTTTTCAGTGCTAGCAAAATTAGGCAGGACACTACTTTAACAAATATTATCTTTAATATAATGGAAGACCGAATGCTGGACGCAAACTAGGAGAAAACGGCAAAAAAAAACTAATTAAACCAAAACTCGAAAGTTTTCAGTTTACTAACATTACAGATTTTTGGTAATTATATATAAGGACACAATATGTATGAATGAAGAAATAACAGTATGAATATATACGTTACACGATGAACAGGCGGAAAGATGGTAGGATCCGTGGAATAATACAAAGATAACACAATAAAAATAATACATCACTGTACATAACGTAATATTTTGACTGCGTTGTGAAGCCAAAATACAAAATTTACGGAAATTATTAGAAGCCCAAGCATGCTTTCGGTGACCGTCTTCAAGTGCCTCTCTTTTTGTTCGATGTACGGGAGTGCTTTGGCTGTTGCTGAGGCGATCGTTCATTGATACGTCATCGCAGCACATGAAGTATGATTTAACCAATATCCGATTGTGATAACGTGGTGCTTTATAGAAGAGTTTCGCTTCCTCCCAGTTTGGCCGATGGCCTCTGGTGACACAATGTTTGGCTACAGCTGACCTGTCCTCTGCGTGGTTTTATAGGTGTTCGGCTGTTCCCGGAATCGAAGGTTTGTGCTGCAGGCGGTTCCCTTTCTCTTGGTTTGCGTCCAGCATTCAGTCACACGATATAATAATGTCCGATGTTATATTTTGCTCTGTACCTGACGGAATAAATTGTCTTCTTATCGGACATATTATATCGTGTTTCCAGTCTTGTGAATAATTTATAAGTTTTCAGCTACTGTTTACTGTTTTACTTCTGTCTCGGCGTGTTCCTAACACATATTTTGTTCCATCATATAGATACAAAATACCGGCATCTCTCCCTTAATAATTATAAACATCTTTAATGTTTTGTACACCACAAAATAATTTATGAAAGTGCTTGGAACAAGAAAAGGCGAGATTGATCTTATAATCCCTTTGTTGAAGGGAATCCCTTTGTTGAAGGGAACAAAGGGATATGCTACATCTCAAAAGGAGAATGCTGACATTTTAAATCAACAATTTAAAGGGGT
>JAQGBY010005252.1:0-14976 GCA_034698785.1 Mycogona germanica | reverse complement strand
GGGAATTCAATCGAGCTCGAACTCATAGCCCATTGGTCAGTTGACTGATTAGATATTTGGGTGCCAATAATGTTTCAAGACAGTGCTGCACCAAAGACGAATGGAGAGGCGAATACCAGATTACAAAAAATCACTCTTACAGTTTGACAATTTTGATAAATATAATTTCGTAGTTTTTGGGATTTGAATACCGGGTAACCATGTTTGAATCCGGGCAACAGTGAAAATTCAAATTCTTTCGTGTTTCAACCAACACAATGGGTTACACCAATAAAATCGAAACAAGTAGAATCTAGAACCAATCAACTGACATATGGTGGATCCGAAAAACGAATCGTGTTCCGGAAAACAAACTAAAAAATCTTGATTATTTTTCATTTTACAAAACAAATACGGTTAGAACGAAGTTATCTCGAAGTTAAGAGATATCCTGATTAAACTATAATTTCAGAAAGGTACATATCCTCATAGGATCTGAAATACTGTATACAGATGTGTACCGCAATTAGAATAGTGTTTGTGTGTTTTCACTTTTCAAATCGCCAATCTTAACGAAATTAATTCAAAAACTCCCAAAATGCGTTGTTATTCATGCTAGTTTTTGTTGTTAGTTTTTCAAATTTCTTATATCCTCACCATAATAAGTTCACAAAATCGTCAAAATAGTTGTGTAATTTTTTTTATATAGAAAATTATTTATGATGTTCACTTATCCGAAATAGGTTTTCATCGTTTAAACTCGGGTCTAAGAAGGTTACGCGGTAGGATGGTCTCTGTCTAAGTCTATCTAAGAGTAGGTACACATTTGCATTCAGACGAATGTAATTTTGAGTAGCCTCGGGCATTTCACCAAACTGCATAAAAAGTTTTTTTCCAATTATCAGAAATTTGCAAAGCACATAGATTTAGATGTCAGATTTAACTGCCACATCGGAACGAATTAGCATACACACAGTAATCAGAATTGACATGACAAACTATAGAATTTACTTAACGACAATTCTAGTGAAACCTTATTTCATTTGGTAAAGGGCATAGACGACAAACAGCGTTCAACCCTCAAGCCTCTTGTTGATTCCTCGACATACTCATCTTATATGGCTAGTCATGAACAACATTCTGAGCAATCCACTTGCGCACAAAGTTGGCACCAACCCTGCTTTTCCAATCGTGGTACCCACAGTGGCGCTGAGATGCGGCGTAGATACAGCCTCTGTAATCGATTCCAAACCTCGGCATTGATATGACTAATACCACGAAGCGACCGAATTCTCTGAACGCACTCGGATTTTGAAAAAAAAACAACGTTCCGATTATTCCATGCGGCGACCATCATCACTCATCGATCGAAGAAGGCCTCTATCTACCTTTCTCGAACGACAACACCACCACCAAATATGCATTGAAGTGTTTCTCCGAAAACCACCTAGCACATTGCTGTACTCTCTGTATAGCTCGATTCTCATTTTTTTTTGTTGCCTAGGTTAAAATTTCGCATTCAAAAGAACAAGCTTTTCCCGCAGGAATGCGATTCAGCCGAACACGTCTAGACGCGGGGATGAAAAGAAACGCAAACAAATCCTCCGAAAGCGCACAACAACGCGATCCAATGTCGATCAAATTGTTTTTTCACCATATGGACAACAGACGATTTCCAAATAAATTCTTAATTTCATATTGGTTGAGGAATGAGTTGGATTCAGTTGGGGAATGAGAATGAAATCGATCCGTCGCTCGGTTTGCGAATAACGTCCGGTGTTGATAAAGCTCGTAAGAACAGGCGGTAGTGAGGTGCAGTGATGACGGGGTTACAACCCACAAGCAGCCCCGGATGGGGCCTATTGCGGGGGTCGAACGACCAGTTAAGGTCAAAGGTGTGATTGTCCTATCCTAACAGACATTTGACTTGAGACTCGTAAGGCTATTCCACTGTCGACACACTCTGGGGAAATAGGAGTTGAAGTACGAATCACAACTACAGCTCCTGAACCATTTTAGTATGTCCCGCTCTTCTACACCTAGTAGGAGCCTGCCCCACAATTTCCCCAATTTTCACATTACAATCGCCTTCAGAATAACAGCCAGAAGCCCAATATTGGTCGCTTTCTACATCACCGAATCTACTCGACCATTATCAACTCGACCAATTCTTTCAGGGCTTCTTTTTTCTTTCACTAGAAATTTTTCACTAGAAATTATTCCACTAGAAACAACAACGTGTGGTTTTCTATTACTTAAAAATGCTGCTATCCAATCTAAATCTTGAAATACTAATAACATAACCATTCACTTTAGCTAATAATCGTTGATGAGGGACTGTGTCAAAAGCTTTGAGAAAATCTAAGAAAATCATATTGCAAGGATTTCTAAAGGTCATGGGTGAGAAGGGCAATCTGTGATTCACAAGATTCAAAAACCCATGTTGTGCATCATTAAGGACATTGGCTCTAACAAGATGCTTCATAACACTGGAAAATATTATATGATCTAATAATTTGACAATAACCGAGGTAAGAGAAATTTGCCTGTAGTTATTTGAATCAATCTTTATCTCTGGCTTATAAATGGGACATACATTGGCCAATTTTCATGCTTCCGGCAAAATTCCTTCATGAAGAAATTTCTGAAACAATTTGATTAAATACGGGGAAAATTCTGATGCCATTTCATGAAGTATGAGAAGCGATTCTTCATCTGGTCCCAGGGATTTATTAGGACTAGGCCCCCTTAGCTGGGTTCAATTTCCGGCCGAGACCTCTGGAATTTTTCGGGCGAGAGAAATCCCTACACGAGCCATCCTACGGGATGGAAGTATAACGCGTGTGCTGACGTCACACATGCGACGAGGAAAAGAGATCTCGAACCGATGCAGCAGAATGAGAAAATTGAATCTTGTAAATGCTGCCCTTAGCTGCCCCGTGATACGAGGCAATCACTCAACGCACCGGTCAAACTCTGATCGATAGAAAACAGTATCGATATTCCAATTGTTATCGCTCACATCACATCAAAGATAACAGAAGAACAAAATGGTTATTCGAAACGGAAACGAGAACAACGCCATCTACGGATAATTCCATGAGCGAATAGGCACTCGTATGGTGATTTGTCTTGTTTCCAACCAGCAGTATTTTTTACTTGGAAAACAAACCTACATGCATTAAACGAATTGACAAAACGAAAAACGCAAATATTGAATGAAATGGGGGTTGTGGCGTTCACACACACACACAAAATATATTAATATTTAATGATCCAGTACGTGGATTTTGTTTACAGTGAAAAGCAACCGAAATTGTTTTTTGCGTGTATTTCAGCTTGAATATTTCAAGAATCTATTTTAAATAAATAACCACGGTGGCGGCTTCTTCAAGCTTCCAGAGACCCATGAATTAAACTTCATGGTACTTGAAAGTAAAATCGAAACGACAAATCTCATGTCTCCTGTTGTGAATTAATTTCTGAATTGGAATCGCGCAAACTAGCTCAGTTTCAGCACCCAAAACTGTAATTGGCGGATCAACCAAATTTCCATAAAAAGGTACCCGATTAAGACCTAGGTTCTGGAGAGGACATCCGGGTTATGGCATTCCCAAATCTCCCCAACTCGATGCCCCACAGTGTCGGAACGCGAGCAATGCCATACGAATATTTTATTCTGGCCTTCGGGGTACTCTCGCTGCCGGAGCTCGCGTGGAAACGCATCATGAATATTGAATGTCGAAATGCACCCGCAAATTTGCAATTCGTCGCGTACGAACTTTTCAACGAGAGCTTACCATTTAATCTCATTTTAATCGCGCGCCGTCAAAAAAAAAAAGAATGTGAGAATAAAATTGCATCTACAACATTGTGTTATGCCGCCGCACCTTTATCAAATTAGGCGTTCCCCGCTCGACTGGATCTCAACGGGACTACCTGCAATTTTACCTTCACGGTCAAACTCTAATACCTTAGACAAATTTCTCCCGGAGCATGAAAAAAGTATGGCATGCTCCTAGCCACGCTACAAAAACTGCACTCTTCTTATAAAAAGTGAAATATTTAACTTCAGCTTTTTCAATTGATGCCCAGGACAACGAGTGACATTGGTCGCCCCTCATTACCAGGGGGCGCACTTTGTCATTTGTCGGGAATATTAGTCTGCCAAAGTTCAGTTCGTCCCTAGGAGTCCTGATAATGCTTCATGGACGATGGTCCACAAAATCCAACCGATTGTTCTAGGCTCATTGATTAATTATTGATGATTACAAGATTTCCGAGAATGTGACAATTTTGCAACATTGTCATCATGGAATCATCGGCACTTTTGGAAACGGTCACATTGGAAATTTGAGCGCACTCTGGTGGAGAACGGTGAATTCTAATTTGTGTTCGAATTTCAAGATGGCGGTGCTAATGGTGGCCGCCATTTTGAAAACACTAGCGCAACTAGCGATTTAGCACAGAATCAGTCATAGACATGTCCAGGCTTAATAGTACGGCATTGGGCAAACATTTTATAATCGTGTACATTCAAAATCTAGGTAGCGCTCCAGTCGCATTGGACAAAGGAATAAACTGAAGTTTCGGCGCCGAACAAGACCTCATATGTTGTCCTACGGACGTTCACCTGGTTTGAAGTAACCATCTTTATAGGTAAAAAAAAGTAAATGTTGTCTTCAACATTGGAGTCCTGGGCATATTCCCATTTACAGTAGTTCTCTCCTTTAAAGAGACATGACTGTTCAGTTGATCCCCGGGTCGTCTCCTATTGTTTGTCACGTCTCATCATAAAACGGCTATCCCCATTTTGAACTGACGAAGGAATATGGAGCGCGTCCGCCTTTGGATATTCTAAAAACAATGCCATCAACAGATTTTGAGCTTATTTATATTTTGTAAATTTTATGGATTTCTTGAAATGGGATCCATTCATTTGACTGTTAAGTGAGGCGGAGGACTCTTGAGCTTATCTTGAAACGCAAGATTGAAGTTGGACGTTTTATGAGTGGCCATTAAAACTTGAAAGGGAATTCTGAAAATAAATACCCTATAAAATTTTCAGATCTTCACGTATGGTCTGATATTAAATGGAAGAACCTCTTGAGAAAAATTGCGGTGAAGATGATAATCCACCATTTGGTCCCCCATTAGCTCATGGACAATGTTTTCTACAATTCTACCTAAGATTCATTTAGATAAATACGGCAAAATCTATTAAATTTGAAATACTTTGAATCGACACATGTTCTTGACGTCTTCGCTATTTTCTATTGATCTTCGAGCGTATTCACGCAAAATAATCACGCAAAATAATCACGCAAAATAATCGTTAAGTCGTTCAGGGATCGAGCCTTACCAGGGCTTTTGACTGGTTGCATGATCGATGCATTGTTTGGAGAAGCAGAAGTTCGTAACTACGTAGTCAATAAAAAAGAGTAATCTGAAGTGCTACCGAGGGCCATTAAATCCGACGTTCGACTTTTATAAGCCGATTTGGGGGAGCTAATAACGGCAGAGATAGAGATAGAGTAGACAGACATGGCGGAGAAAAATAAAAAAACGAAGTGGAGATTCGCGAGTAAATAAAAAGAGTCGATGACGTTGCTCCACAGTGTCGTACAAGGACTGACACCAGCGCGTTATGTAACCAGCGCAAATCTCGCACAAATATATGTTTCCAAGAGAAGCGAGAGAACCTCTTAGGATTCCGACTCCAAAATTAAGTTGAAGATGCGTTTTGAATGACGATTTAACATGACTGTAAGTGAAAGAGGCTATTTGATAAGGACGTCCATCAGTGTTTCCGCCCTAAAAATTCCAGGAGGCGTCCTGGTAATTTTTCCTAGCCAAAGCCAAACTTTAACGTGTACCTGAAATCGTACAGTTCCATGGTTTTACTTCCATTCCGAAAGAAAGCGTGCGCAGGAATTTCTCTAGCCAGAAAAGTTCCGAATTCGGGAATCGAACCCGCGATCACGGGAATGGCAGTTCAGCACGCTAGCCACTATGACACAGCAAACCTAGTTGGAAGGCTTCTTGGGTTGGAAAGTTGTTATCTTTAAATGAAATGAAATTTTTTAATTTTTTTAATCAAGAGAGACGACCATTTTATCAAACTCTGTATTGTGATTGTACTAAACTCTGCACTGTATTATGACTTCGGTACTATTCGTAGCACCTATCGTCGCCAGCACTCCAGGATCGCCGCACCACTGACCTGTCAGCGGATTAGGTTACAACGAGCCGTACAATTATGCAGCGATTCTTTAAAAGAAGCCCCGACGCCGCTCACCAGCACAATGAATTAATTTACAAAACATAGATGGAGGAGATCCACGGAAGTTCGACAACACCAGCGTACAAAATGATTGGCCAGCGGATCTCAGGAGTACACAAGAACTCGATGACTCGCAAATGTGCTCGTCCAAAACGAGAATGCCCAATCTGCGCCCAGATAGCAGTCAAGAGCATTCGAGATTCGTCCGCCAAAGCGTGTTGCGTCATTGGAGCCATCAAGGAGGGGTTTTAGGCGTGCTAACAAGCTCAACCGACTTAGCTGGGGTCGGGTTTATAGCCGATGGGGGAAAGCGGATGAAAAAGGCTGTCTAGTCCGACATCACGTCGCCATTGGGTCGCACGGACTTTCTATAAAAATCCCAAATCGAAAGTGCTACAATGTTCTTTACCATCATGTACCATCAAGGTTCATCCAGGTTGCATCACCTCGAAGACCTGGATTGACTGCCGAATGGATTCAGCAATCAATAGTCGTCCTTGGTTCGCAAAAAGAAAAAGATGAAACCAATTTTCAAATTGATACGATTTAGGTACGAATGAGTTGACTGGTGCTTCAGAAAATAATAAAAAATCAACCGAAACAGACGTGATTGAAGAAATATGCAAAAGAGAATGACCATGAAAACATGTCACAGAACATGAAAACAGTTCTCGGGAAACTTCTGGATTAAAGGTGATCGAGAGAAAAATTCAAAACACTACAAATTTAGATTTTACATTATTGTTTTATAGTGTATTATTATTATTAGAGTATAAATAGATTGTATTTCACACTGTATCAATACGAAACTAAAATATTCACAAATACCAACAATATAAAAACCAAGAAAATTTATAAAGAATCATTTTGATCGTTGACTATGTATTTGTTTGAAAAGTGACTGTAACTCAAAGATGACTGTACGATATCAGGACACGTTAAAGATCACTGTCCTGGTCAGCCAAGGTTAGACAAAAAAATACCAGGTCGCCTACCTGGGGAGTGGCATGACTCCTCAACAAACAGTTAAAAGAATTAAAAGATGGGACATTCCCACAACAGATAGTTTCAACATATGGATTTGTGACGCGTCAAACTAGAATAAGATGCATCGTGTAACCCCCACCGCTTCCCGAGACTCGACCTCGGACGTCAGCAGCACACCCACACGTATCGCGTTTGGGAACCAGTTACGTCATAGCATGCGCCGCGAGCGCGTCAGATTCGGCACCGGTGGCAGAATAGCTGTCGTTCCGGCTCTGGAAGGAGGAGGAGGAGGACGACGAGGATGGTGGGGGGGAGGAGGAAACACACACACGAATCTAGGTCATTGACCAGATGTGCACTTTCTCTCGACAAATTCGGGGCGCGCCGATGGCGCCTGTATCCGATGGAACAGACACAGCCATGTACCCGAAATGCCGCCACCGTGTGTAGCGTGAATTCCGGTAGTGCACCGGTGGTCCCGAATAGAGAAAGGAGATAGAGGTGCGCGCACAAAAATCGATGATTGGGGATGAGGAACACAGGCACGCAAAAAGAAAAAAAATAATAGGAAAATTGTTTCGTTCCGCAAAGCACCATCGCATCAACCTAAGACCTGAACTGTGTATTTCAAGATTCTCGACAGTCGAAAACTCAAGATAGTCTATAGTGAAAATCACTAAACGATATTCTGTACTACTTAAGGCGAGGGACACATTCCATCAACAACCCGTAATCGAATAAACGTAAGCTCGCGCCAGGAATCGAACCCCGAATCCATCGCACCACAAGTCTGTTGTCTCTAATGACTGGATAAAGAGGAAATGATCATGAAACATTAACCCAGAATATATATACAGTACCAAGCAAACCTCTGGATTAAAAGATATCGCTAGAAAATATTCCAAGACACGACAAATTAAAAAAAAGACTAATCATTTCGGGAATGGAATTGTACGAGACACGTACAATCTCAAAAGTCGACATTCTAAAATTTAATTGCTTAATGCAACATTACAAACAGCGTTACAAAATCCAAGGTGACATTCAAAAACTGAGATCAATATAGCTGGTTTCCTTAATTACTCAATAGGTGGTGTCAGGAATGCGCTCCACCAAAAAGAGGCTAATGTCGGATAAGATCACAGAACAATATCCGTAAAAAAACCCCAAAAGGTCGCACCACAAACTGAGAACGATTCCTCCACAAAATTTGACATTTCCAAAATGGCGCACCTTGTTCGAAAAACGAGGTTAATGACACCAGACACAGTCTTTTTATCAAGAACGATACAGAGCACTCTGCTTGAACGCGACCCATCAGCTATCACCAAAACACAGACAGCGCGTCAATTGGGTAAGCACTCGATATGGTAACGAAACTCCTTGTCGATAGGCATGGAGAGGAGTTCCTCGCCGCCAACTATCCGAACTTGCGCCCGGCCTCACTAAAATCTTGATGGGCGAGTGGTTGTAGCTCTTCTTCCGCCCAACAAGGAAGTGGAAGTCAGATAAACGCTGAATTGATGACGTCGAATACAGCGCCATCCAGAGCGGCAATACAGTTAGGGTGGAAGATATCGTTTCAACGTCTTAAAGCAACTCCTATCAACGTCTCCCCGATATAAGATCGAAACACGGATTCATTTTGAATCCATCTACATACGAAATCAGATGAATGAATATATTATTTTAAGTTAGAAATATTTGTCCGGGACAGAACATGTGGTTATCGATATTTCCGGGCTCCATAAATGAATTCAAGATTTATGATGTCGTGACACATACAGAGCAGTCCTAACAAAAATATAAGACGATTGTTTGGACTGCAAACGAGAGTCGGCAGCAAGATCGTCGATAAACAACGTTAATATCTGATCTTCAGAAAAAATTAAGAAATTGTAGCTATCCAATAAATTAGAATAAATAAAATAAATGCTTGTCATTGTGTTTCGCAATTTTTTTAATTATTTTTTTTATTACCAATCAACTGTAATCGACCGCACTACAGGCGTGACGTCACCTCATGGTGCTTAAGCACTATGCGAATAGAACGACCAGTACTCCGGGGTCAAAATTTTCGAGAGCCCGCGCCGGGAATCGAACCCGGGACCCCCGAGTCACAGTCACCCGCTAAACCAACTGGGCTACAAATCTGCAATTACTTACAATAAAGTTTCCTGGTCATATATATATATTTCTCATGCCCTCATATATTTAAATTAATATTCAAAATTGATAGTTTGTAAGTTTGTCGCTGCAGACATTACATCGGCGTTCGCGCTTAGTTAGTTATAATGCCCTGTGATTGATGGAAAAAAAGTAATTAAAAAATATGTAGGCTGCCCTAAATTCCATTTACGAAAAACCATCAAAACTCATTGCCAAAGCACTGTGTTGGCTAACGAGCTGGGTGTATCCCCTCCGCCCCCGCCCCGAAAAGAACGACAATATGTAGGCCATTCCGACGCTACAACCACAATTGGCATTTTTATGTTCCACGAACGTGTGTGCTAAGGACTTCGGGGAAACTCGAAGGAGACAAACAAAACAAACTCCTTTATATTCTGCCCTCCCCAGACCTGACACGAAATCCAATTTATTCAGCATGTCCAGCGGATAATTTTAAAGGACATAAATAAGTTGAGTATGCTTTCAGTAGGACGTTCGGAAGTTTAACAGCCTCCATATCAACTTCGACAAATTGAGATGTAATTCAATTACGTCCAAAATGTACAACCCAGATCTAAAGATTCTTCGATAAGGAGTGCTGGGAACGTTCAAAAGGCAATATTTGAACCAACTGATTCTATAAAACGACACCAGAGGGCATCAATTACCGTCTTTCTCAGTTAGCACAATTAAATTTCGTGTCTAGCTCATTAAAAAATCAAATCTTTAACCATTAAATACTTTTTGATAGATCGATTGCTCAAAAGAATCGATGTTTAAATTTGACATTTTTAAATGATTCTAATCATTTACTAATAAACGTTTCTAAACGATGTAGTGTCATCGAAATTGATAGATAGGTGAACAGAACATGTGTCTGGTTGAGGTCTTAGGAGAATTGTCGAATTTTTTCTTCTTCTGCGGCAACTCCAACCGGAGTTGGGTAAGAAAAGGGAGATTGATGGATGTGGGGGCGACGCAAGACGTGATCTAAGTAGGTCTCATGATCGTCTTTCTCTTTTTCCGTTTCACCAAGAGAACGTCTGGTTGATTGATCGTCGGTACCGGAGGGGAAAATGAGAGTTAGGAGTGAGGAAAAACAACATAACCCACATGCCAAACTCGGTCAAAAACAATTAAAGCTTGCATGTGTATTTTTATATTTATTTATTAGTTTTTCTCTTTCTCCCCCGTCCCAGCTGTTGCGATTCCTCGGCTGCAGTGAACGACGAGACTTGGGGGAGATCTAACATTAGACATACACTGTATACAATGTACGTGGGAGTAAATAGCAAAATGGTACGAGTAGGTAAAAATCTACCCTGGTCCCAAACATGAATGAGGCGCCCTTTTCCAATATTCTTCCTCTTTTATATTGCTGCACCCTGTTCGGTGCTTCAACGCCGCAAGTCAACACTTATCTAAGCATCAATTAAGAAAGTTAAAAATAAAGATGTGTCCTTCCTACCTGAGCTCTGACGGCAGAACTATGAATTTGGGCCACGCGAAGATCGAAACGTTTCAAACCGATGTCCTCCTGGATTTCGTTCACTTTGTTGTACAAACTGCTGTCCAAACTCCTGCGATAGAAATGCAAATGCAAATTTCAAATCTTGCCTGCTAAGAATGGAAGTCGGATAACAGATGCAATGAGCGTAAACTTTCTAAGATAACTCAACGACCCTTTTTATAAATAGTAAAGAGATTCATTAATTAAATCATAAGATGCTGAAAAGATTTTCTTATCGGGAACTCAATTGATCAGATCTTAATTGTTATTTGCCGGACATCGATAAGTTTCTTCAATATTTCTGGTTACCCTCGAAAAGAAAATGTACTATTTGATATATCTCAAATGTGGGACAGGATGTGATTTTTACTTCTTGTTAGTTGTTATCTTTGTTGCTAATTTAATTAATGAATTCACGTTGCTATTTAATGTGCAGGTAAATTTTGGTTAACGTTTTGTTGAAATATTCGAAATTAGAATTTTCGCTGAGCGATGATCCTTCATTAAATCATTCCCCTAAACTATTTGCTAGAGAATATCACTAGATGGCGACACTACAGCCGTTCCATGGTTCCATCGGTTCCATTCATGGTCTTACATTCCTCAAGCGACTCTCATACCAGTGTCGCCTCCTAGTGCTGCCCTGAATAAACTCGAAAGAAAATCAATACATGGTGGGAATTTCGATAACATTTACTATCCGATCTGATCCGAACCAAAGTGAGTTTAAAGCGCGGTTTAGATCGGCTTCTGAGTTGAATTTTCCCTTGAAGAGAACCACCATTCAGTTTGAAGTTTTTATTTCCTTCATGAAAATTGCAGAACGCCATCAAAACCGTAGCAATTGGCTGGAATGTTTCTTTCTCTAATTTCCTAAGTTGATTTACCTCTGTTGTAATCTGATTAAAGTGTCCAATGCTTCCTGCAATCCTTTCATCTTGAGTTCAAGTTCTGCAGATTCCTTTTTCAGCGATTCATATTTGGATCGCATCGGTACTATTAAGCTTTTATCGATCATGACTTCGTCCTTTAGCATAGGAATTGGAGTGGGCGGGATCTGCAATGAAGAAACAATAAAATTAATTACAATCAACCAAAATTTACTAATCCTGACATTTCAGATGCAAAATCATTAACTCAACGTGCAACAAATTAACTAAAATCATAATAGTACAAATAATTTAATCTAACAAGAAGCAGCATTGTTAAATTGATCAATGTTGCATTGATGATTGCAAGATTAACCTTTTAAGTGTTTCATATATTATTTTCAAGATATTATTTATTAATTTGATTGCGGGTTCGTGATATTGATGAAAACTATTCTTCGTTCGTGAAATCTTTGCGTGAATTTGGTTGGCAAAAGGTGTTTACCTGCATGTCCTGTTGGTCGACTGCTTCAAGTTGTGGAGGAGAGAAGTCATGTCCACGACCATTGAGTGGACTTTTGTGGTCGGAATTCAATGTCCTGATATAGTTTCCGAGATCGGTTTTACTGTTGACGCTTTTGCTCATGGTACATAGGCTGTCGTAGCGAGCATTTTGTTCTTGAGCCTATTTCGCAACGTCATATTTGGCGTTATTTTGACACATTGGCAAAATTGAACATTTCGGATTTGACAAAATCCAATTAGCATGTAAATCAAATTTATCTTTGCTAAAGATATTTCAAACTTTACCTTCGAAGCTATAATCTCGACTCCTTCCAAAATCGAACGAGCCACGATATCGCTCAAATCCAAATAAATGTCCTCCATTTCCTACAAACGAAAGAAAATTAATCTAAGACACTTGTAAAACTTTCATCAAAGGTAAAGGTACTGGCAATAAATGCAAGCACATAAAAGGTAATATTAAGAGAACATACAGTAATTCCCATGTACTTAGAAAATGTACTAAATGTAACAAACAATTATTATATTTATATCTCGCTACACACCAAAATCTTCCATAAAGCCATAATATAATAATCGTAAAAAAGGTTTTATTCTCTGGAACCAGATAATAGGTACTTATATTTTTACTAGAAAAATTACCCGGCTTCGCTCGAAAGTCCTCGTCATGTCAGCGAAATGTTTTTTACATATTTGAAAACCCCGTTCCTTCGCACGCCATAGCAATGACGTGACAAAACTGAGTTTTAATTTATTTTATATTCAATAGTTTTTTCAAATGCTTGACAATTTAAATATCTAATCTGTCTAAAACACAAAAACATTTTATTGAGAATTTGTTAAATAGCTGTCTCAGGTATTAAACTATTTCGAAATAGAAAATATGGAAATATGACTGGCAGCATTGGCAGCACGTGAAAGCGACAGCGCCATTTTGAAGAAGTGAAGACGCCATATTTGAATTTTCTGGCGAGAAACTGTCGATGGTTTCCAAAAATTCGACTTTTGAATATAATCGACTGTGATTTGATTTGATTTGAACTCGCCTCGAGTAGATGGGGCAGTGTGCGATTGTGGTACTCGTCGATCATGGCGTTGGCGGCGTGCAACTGTTGCACGTAGGCGTTGTGCGTGTCGACGTAGGCCTCGGTGGCACTGGCGCTGCGGTCGGTCAGCAGCCGTTCGTACGCGTCGCTGTAATCCTTGTGACACTGCCAAAAACAACGACAAGCGACGACAAATTTAATTTCCAACACATTAAACCCCACCAGTCTCTACCACCGTTGCGGGTGGCTCTGGTGAGATTGCTCGCTTAAGAATCAAATCAACCGAACGCTAATTTATCCTGCAAACATGCAGCGTCTGCGGGCGTTTATCTACTGGTGGTGAAGCTAATCGACCGCATCACAATAATGTAATTTTCTTTTGGACTAACCGCGTTAATTCAATTATGGCTGTGGATTAGCGACAACCTACGCGTGAAGGGGGCGTCAATTATTAAAACTTTGTCTACCGCGTTCCAAACATGCATTCGAAGCTAACGAAATTATCGGAAATCCTGCTCAAGTTAAAATATATTTCTGGTAATTTTAAAGTAAAACACCGCATGTCTGATCTTCATTTTCATTCAAGCGCAATGATTTTTTTTTAATCGATTACGATTAATTTTAATCTTTGTGTAATTACACGGTGTACAACCATTTGCAAGATAATGTTCAGTTCGAAATAATACTATACTCTGTAAAACAAATCTGTCTGTAATTCAAGAGCTCACCAACGGCGTAACGTAGCGCCATGAGATCTACACTGGATGTAGCTACGGTCATTGCAACTTATTTCGGGTTTTTAGGTTGTTGCGTTCATAAGAGACGAATCTAATATTCAAAATTATCCCAAAGTCTAAGAACGCCGGAAGACAGACAAAGTCACAACCTTATTTAGTAATATTTATTCGATACATTTTAGCAATTGGTGAATTCCTATCAATAATGTTCTGACAAAAAAATCTTTGCGCCTATCAAAACGATACCTTGAAAAGCAGTTCTTCGGTTTTACTGAGAATGGTTTCACAACTTTCCCGATGCGTGAAGACCTTTCTAGATTGCACCTTCTGGTGGAACGTCTTCTCCAGGAGAGGCATGCTGACGTGACGTCCGAGAATGCTGGCAATATCGCTGTGGATCTGGACCCGAGAAACAAACAAGCGGAGAGAGAAAAAAAGAAGAAAAAACGAGAAGCAAATTACGTTGGAAGGAAGGCAGTAAAAAGAAACTAGCGAACGTTTGACGAGCTAACGACCACCAAACACAGGACACCACTCGATCTCGCCATCGAACTACCAACGCCCATGATCGCGGGTTCAAATCCGGAAGTTATTCATCGAGCGACAGAAACCCTCCACACGCGCCTTCCTTCGAAACTGACGTCAAGCTGAACCCATCCCTGTACTACGTTAGGTACACGTTAAAGATCCCCATCTATGACCGCTGGTAAAAAAATACCAGCTCGCCTCTGGAGGACTTTGAAGATACAGAACTGGTAAGCCTCCTTAACTATTTACTGAAGTAGTATCTCACGTTAAATCCTATATTATAAAACAAAGAATTGGATTTTGGTGTGCAGAGCAAAATTTCAGAACGGCTCAATGAAATCGC